>WNWU01000072.1:3081505-3146332 GCA_012654045.1 Ptyas mucosa
ACTTCCGCATAGACTGAATGAGCACGACCATCAGTATATATCTGACAGCCACAAACACCCTCTCCCCCAAAAAGACAGAGAAAGAGAGAAAGAAAGAGGGAGAGAGAGAAAGAGAGAGAGAGAGAGAGAACTCTGTGCTATTATTTTTAATTGTTCCATTATTTATCATGTGTTAAATATTTTACACTGTCCCTACACCTAAAATGATTTTACTGCCTTTCTTTTGCCCAGGGCTACCACATATTTTTCAGGGATTTACATGCATTCAATGTCTATAGTCCAGAGTATAAATATGTGTGTGTTTATTTTGTACATCAGGTTGCATAAGTCCATCTTAATATGCTATTCCTGGTATGTGATGTTTTGTATACATACAGAGAAAGAAGCACTCTTGTGATCTTTGACTTTTACGCTTGCTGTCAAACATCAGCCATAATACTAATTACTGTTTTGAACAATATGCACGAATGGCTATTTTATATGTGAAATTATGACTGAAATATTTCTGCACCTATATTGGTTCTCACTGTCAGGAAGTTTCTCCTTAGTTTTAGGAGAAAAATTAACTTCTATCTTTGTTCAGTTTCCATCCATTGCTTCTTGTTTTGCCTTCCGGTGCTTTGGAAAATACATTACCTATACATTCTTTCTGGCAGCCCCTTAAAAGCCTGTTGCCTATCATACTCTTGGGCAAAACATGTGAGCCATTTCCTCCTTTCAGTGGTCCATGAAAGTATATCTATAGTATGTAGATAATAAAGTTGAAAAAAGGTGAACATTTTTACAGACTCATAGATATGTTGAGGCTGGGTGTGACAAGGAATGGCTGGGAGGGGAGGGGCCAGGCGAGGGACCCCTTGATGTGAGTGACATTGAGTTGGCCGTGCCCGAGTCACATGACCACGAAGCCACTCCCACCATCACATGACCAAGCCACACCCACAAAATAAGCCACACCCACAGAACCTGTAGTAAAAAAATTTAGAACCCATCCCTGAGGATATGGAATATCCGTGTTCTTATTTCAATTTCTCACTATTCAGGTTAATTGAATGATCTCTGGGAGTTTTCTGATCAATTTGGAGCCCTGGTTTGGAGCTATTCGCAGAGCAGAGAGCAAATCAGGTATTACCAGGCCCTTAGCAAAGGCAAGGAGAAAACTTACGTAGATTGTAGAAATAGTTATCTGCCCAGAGGACTACTGGGAGGTGCGAACTTTTTATTACTGAGAAAGAGTGCTACTGAAAACATATATAGACACCCAACATCCTAGCATCTGATATAGTATCACCATGTTACAATGTGGAAAACCTGGGAAATGTGCCATGTGCTGTAAATCAGCAGATGAAGACTATCTAGTTAAAATGTCTTGCATAGAGTCCTGAAGAGGTGGAGAATTTGTATATAGAGGAGAAACTACAAATACTTGTTTCTTGTACAGCACCTCATTTTGAGGAGCAGATACAGTGAATATTGCATGCATTGTAATTGTGGAAAGCAAATGTGCCGACTTCAGTTTGATGGCATTAATTGTTCTCTTAACTATAATTGGGAAGCTGCAATAACAAACACTATTTAAAAGCAACTCCTGCGAGTTTCCGCTTCCGGTTCCGCTGGCGACAGACTCTGATCGGGCTAGCTCTGGCCCCAGAGTCCGATCCCCCCCATCTGGAGGCCCTTTGGGCCAAGCGCCCCATTATTGGGGCGTTTGCCGTTTGAGGGCGGCTCGCCAGGGGTCCCCTGCCTCACTTCCAGGGGCCGGGAGGCCGATGCTGGCGCGCCCGAGGCTCCAGAGGGGGTGGGAAGCGATCGGCGGCTTTTTTCGAGGCCGCGGAGGCGCCACAGCGCCTAAGGGGACCGGTGCTAGTTAAGAAGGCACAACGGACTGAACTGACTGGAGAGTGGAGCAGGCATCCTGGAGGCGAGAGGGGGGGGTTGGAGTTCCCCCCCCCCTTGTAGCTGGAAAGGTGCCGTGGCAGAGAACTAGGGGGAAGGAGATGGAGTGAAACCCCTTACTTTGCTGACTTTTCCTTGGAGGATGGCTGTGGGAGAGTTTGTTGGAGAGGTCTGGTGGCCTCTCTTCCCAGTGGGCAATGGCGGCAGTCTGACTTCCTGCTTCTTTATTTATGATTGAAGACAACATTCTCCTCTGGCTTCCTGTTTGATCTACTCTATACTTCGGACTCGTTGCTCCTGTGAGCGCCCACTGGTGGATATTTGAAAAATTACTCTGACTGCTAATCCCTCTTTCTTCTCTGGAGGTTTGCCTTTTGATTTCTCATCTTCTACTGATTTAAGATGGCTAAGGGCCATAAATCAGCAGCAGCTGATATGGAAAAAATTTTGGAAAGACTGGCGAAATTGGATCAGAAGTTGGACAAGTTAGATGACGTGCAAAAAGGATTATCTGAAATTAAATCTGAAATGACACTTATGAAAAAAGATTTAAATGATGTTCAACAGCTGGCAGAGCAAAACAAGAAGAAGATGGGGGGTCTGGAGGGGGAGGTACGGGCACTCCAGAAGGTGGAGGATGGGAGAGGAAATGCAATGTTAACTTTACAATTGGATAAGATGTCTTATTTTCTCAGGTTCCAAAACGTGGAACAACTTGACCAGGAAAATTTGAGAGAAGTGATGGTTAAAATGTTGGGTGAATTTTTAGAAAGAGATTTGGAGTCTATTGGAAGGGATGTGGACTTGGTGTACAGAGTAAACTCACAATTTGCAATTTTACATAATTTACCAAGAGAGATTCATATTAAATTTGTGAGAAGGGAACTGAGAGATGAGATATTGAGAAAACAAAGACTGGGGGCGCTGGTGTACAGGGGCAAGGAGATCACCATCCTGAAGCAGATTCCCAGACAGGTACGAGAATTAAGAAGAAAATATTATTTTTTATCAAATAAGCTGTACCTCAAGGGAGTAGGTTTTAGGTGGTTGATTCCGGAGGGCTTGATGATTTTTTGGGAGGACAGTAAGAAGAAAATTAATAATGTAACGGAAGCTAAGGCTTTTTTTGACCAACATAAATCCTTCCTAGGTGGAGAAGATACAGGAGCCGAAGAGGGGGAAGTATTAGATGATCAAGGAGCGGAGGCGGACGGAGCTGTTGCGGCCCAGGAGGGGGGGGGAGGCCAGACCATGGTTTTAAGAGCCAGAACTAGGAAATGAAGAAAGGAGGGGAATCTATTGTTTAATGTTTTTTTAATTGACATTTTTCTTTCTCTCTCTTCTTTTATCGTATTTTGTATAATACTTTTTTTGTTTATATAACTTTTATATAACCTGGTTGTTTGTTTCGATTTAAGATAATAATGTCTGTTGTGTGAGAAATTAAAAAAGAAAATAATAATTGAAATATCTTTATATAAAGATATTGAAAATTCAACATATTGTAAACTATAATATTGTATATTTTTAACCAATAAAAACTTTTTATAAAAAAAAATAAATAAAAGCAACTCCTGCAGCTATATTTCATGGAAGAGGGCCAAAAAATGACAAAAACGCTTTTATATAATAATGCCATTTTCCAACTCTTCACCTTGTATTTCTACATTTTTTCATGTATTAGCTATTCATAAAATACTTTTACTAAAAAACTTTGAGGCTTTGTTTCAAATCATAAGTTGGTCCCACTTCCAATTGTTGCTACTAACTATAAATATTTAATATTGATGCCAGAAAATTAAAATAGCTGTATGTATGGAGAGGCAAATACAACCTATAAACTAAGAATTTAGTTGTCTGAAACTATGATTCTATAGAGACTATATCTGTAATATTCAGAAAGAGCAAACTTATGAAGAAACTTTTTACATTGGAAAGTACAAATAGAAACAAGTAAACACACCAGCTTATCATTAAATGTTCCATGTAATGCGTGTGACTCTTAATCTTTCCCTTTCTGCCCTTTTTCTATTTGTGCTAATTTGAAAGCAAAGGCTAGATTGATTGTTTGAAGTCATCTCTGCCTACCTGATTAAAATAATTTGACTAATGAGTCAAACAATTTGACTATAGAGCCAAAGAGGGCTGGGGGAAAAGTGTTGGTTCCATGAATTTCAGAGTTGCTCCCACTCATTGCAGGGCTGAACACAGCTTCTAAGTTTTTCCTGTAATTCTGAATTTTTATGAACATAAACACAGTGTGGTATTCCAAGAATAGAACTGAAAGAAAAAAAAATAGAGCAAGTGCATATTTTCATAACTAGGAAGTCTCTATTTTATTATTGGCAAATGTTCATTTATGGCACATTTTAAGTAAGAGTTTGGAAAAGAGGACAAGAAAAAGTAGTTTGCAGATAGACACAGCATTATTAAGACACTGTTTGCTTATTGCTTTTAAAGAAGATTCCAAGACATGTTAAATACTGACAACTACATGATAAAGACAATTATCTGCTTCTGTAGTTAGTAGCAAGTTAACAAAAGAGAAACAGTGAGCAAAGGATAAGTAATGTCATGAAAAAAAAGGAGTTCTGGTGGTGCAGTGGACTAATTCACTGTTATTAAGATCAGCTGCTTGCAATTACTGCAAGTTCAAATCCCACCAGGCTCAAGGTTGACTCAGCCTTCCATCCTTTCTAAGGTAGGTGAAATGAGGACCCAGATTGTGGGGGCAATAAGCTGACTTTGTATAAATATACAAAAGTATGAAGGCTATTGCTTAACGCACTTTAAGCCGCCCTGAGTCTCCGGAGAAGGGCGGCATATAAATCAAATTTTAAAAAAAAGTATGAGGGTGAGAGAAAGATTGCTATTTTACTCCAACAGTAGAGAATATGTGTCATTTAGGATTGAACTGTTGGGTTCTTGGTATTCTCTGAGCTTATTTCCCTGCAGATATTACCTTACCTGATAGTAAAATGTCTGCAGAAATATAATATTTTAGAAAGACAGAACTATTCTTATCGTATAATACAGATTAAAAAATCCCAAAATCCAGATGAGTGTCCATAAACTCATTTTGCTTTCATTCTAGTGCCCCAGTTGACCTCTTGTACTTTGCCAATTTCTTTTTTCTGTTTGTGCTAAATTACAAAGAATGCCAAGATTACTAGAAAATGGATGCAGATAACTGCAATTTGCAGATATGAAGAGGTATAACCTTATTTTTATAACACCAGCTACCTTATCCAAGAATATATCTTTTTTATACAAAGGTGAAGCAATTCTGTTATTCATAATAAACTGGTAAGTTTACATTTGATTTTCTGAGACAAATATGGATAGCAAGGCATAGTTTAATAAATTAACTTGAGGCAGATGACATAAATGAAAGAGACCAATTTAGACCACTTTAATATTTAAATTTAATACTTGACTAGGACATCTAATCTCTGTTTAGCCACATATACCTTGTACCTTCTTCCAAGTTCACAAATAAAGTGGAATTGCCAGTTCTTACACACTTCTTTTAGTTATATCTAATCATTTATTTTTGTAAAGAAAATTAGGTCCAGCAAAAATCTTTTAGAAACAATTTAATTGCATTAGATTATATTATCTGATCAGATTTAAATGGGAGACATCCATGTGACTTCTCCACAGAGTTAAAACTAGAAAGGTATGAATCCTTGAAGTATTTTTTGCTTTGATCATAGCCATGACTGACTGGCTGTTTTGCAAAGTATTCAGGGATCTGTAATTCCAAAGATTCAGCCCAGCCAAACATCCGTGCCATTTGAGGGCTTTTAAGAGGCAATACTAGATCTTCTGGTCCAACCTGAAGGTTTGATTAGAGGCAAACTGAACATCTTGGGTTTTTTTGAATTACAACCATAATACTGACCACTGTAAATAGTTTAAGAAGTAAGCTACAGCAGCACCATTCACATTTATCACCAAAAACAGTGAAAAAAGGAAACATTTAAAACCGATTACTTTCCACAAAAATAATTGTTTAATTTCTTTGGTGAAGTGGCAGCTGTAGTTCCACTGACTCAGTATATTAATATTCAATTTTCCAGTGAGTTGGCTGTTCACAGGTTTTCTCATCATCTCCACAAAATCTGTTGTAAGTTGTTTTGGGGTCAAATCCCAGAATTTCTCTTTCCTCATGAATGCGGAAAGAAAATGTTGAGACTGAGGTTCCTATAAAATATCTGTGAAGAGAAAATATCAATGGATAAAGAAACATATTCCTAAAAATTTTGCTATCAGTTTTCTATAATCCATTATTTATTTGTAAAATTTATTGGCCACCCATTTTATCTCAGGGTAACCCCATTAATTCTATGCGAATAATAAAATAATTCAGTCTTACCAAATATATACGTTTTAGATTTATCCATATATCCATCAATACAAAATAATAAAGTGTAGTGCTTTGATTCACAATGAATCAAAGCACTACAACCAAGAGTATCAATTCCTACTTCAAATACTCTCTGAAAAGTCTCATGTTGAATAGCCCGTGGAAAGCTGATAGTGTAGAAACAAGCAAATACAAGTACAGGGGTTAGTATGTATCAGCTAGCACCCAGACCACCACATTCTGGATTGTTTCTGGGTAGTCTTCAAATGTATATCTGTAGTCTTATATACAAAACACAATAAAAGTCCAGGAATAAGGTAAGGGAGTCTCTTGTGGATTTTACCCCAATTGTTGCCAACTCTAGGGTGGGGGGAATGCATTGAGCCAGCACTCTCCAAAGACTTGTCTGTGGTTATGTTGCCAGCATGATATCATGGAGTTCTGTTACCTTCCCACTGAAGTGGTACCTGTTTATCTACTCATACTTACATGGGTTTTTAACTGCAAGGATGACAGCAGCTGGGGCAAATGTGTGTGTGTGAGAGGGGGGGGGGAGGAAGATACCTGGCATGTGCACATATCCATTGGTCAATAATTGCTATTCCTCCATCTTTGTAGAGCTCCATTTCCTCCCAAGTAGGTTCAAATCTCACCATCTCTGGAAGAAGTGCTTTTAATTCTTCAACCTCTGGAAAAATGCACTCAATCAACATTCTTCAAGTGGCAAATTTCATCTTATCTCTACTTATATTAACACAAACCATCTTTTTTTGCTTATTTAAGGATTTAAATAAGAGGAAAATGATGCAGCAAAGTTCTGTATTAATATTTCCCCCCGCTTATTCATTGTATAATGTGTACTTTTCTCGCCTTTTCCTTTTTTTAAAAATGCTTTTTAAAAATTATATTGCTAAAGCTTGGAACCTTTTAATCAATGAAGATCTATGGATATATCAAAGTTGGACTGTTCCAAAAAAGGCTAATGATGTACTTATGGAAGAATATTTGAACACCGGACTCTAAATGTTGTCTTAACAAATATGGTACAGGTACAGGGGTGGGTTCTAAATTTTTTTACTACCGGTTCTGTGGGCGTGGCTTATTTTGTGGACGTGGCTTGGTGGTGGGGTAATGTGACTGGGTGGGCGTGGCCAACTTTTTTTTTAAACTTTTAAAAGCATTTTTTCTACAACCTTAAGGGGTTGCAGAAAAAAATGCTTTTAAAAGCCTCTGAGATCCCAGCTGAGCTTCGCGATCATCAGAGGCTTTTTTTTTTAACTTTTAAAAGCATTTCTTCGGCCGAAGAGGTTGTAGAAAAAATGCTTTTAAAAGTTAAAAAAAAAAGCCTCTGATGAGGTGGGCGGGATAAGCGAGCAGCGACTGGGCCAGGGACTGGTTCGGGGGCATGGCCAGCCAATGTTATTACCGATTCTCCGAACTACTATAAATTTTTACTACCGGTTCTTGTGAACCAGTGCAAATCAGGAGCAACCCACCACTGTACAGGTAGTCCTCAACTTATGACCAGTTGCTTAGCAGCCATTCAAAGTTATGACGGACTCCACCAAAGCTACTTATAACTCAGTTTCAAACTTATGGCAGCTGTAGTGCCCCTGTAGTTATGTGCACAAAATTTGGGTGGTTTCACCCTTATGACTGACCTCCGCCTATCTCCCTCCCATCCTGCCCCACCAAGTCTCCACAGGGTCCCTCACATTGGTGCAAAATTGGAGAAGGGGTGCAGCTGGGCATCATAAAGAAGGTGTGCTTTGGCTTCAAATAGCAATAGCACTTAGACTTACTATATACCGCTTCACAGTGCTTTCCAGCCCTCTCCAAGCAGTTTACAGAGTCAGCATATTGCCCCCCAACAATCTGGGTCCTCATTTTACCGACCTTGGAAGGATGGAAGGCTGAGTCAACCTTGAGCCTGGTGAGATTCGATTTGCCAAACTACTGGCAGCCAGTAGCGTGCAGTACTGCATTCTAACCACTGCGCCATTGCGGCTCAAATATTCCTAATCTCAGTATCTCCATGACTTCTACACAGAATAGGTAGTAAAGGATGGCATGTTTTCTAATGGAAGAAACTGAAATATTCATATCTTTGAATGATATTAAAACAAAAACTGACAATCTCAGATTGTGGAAGAAAGTAATGCAGAACTACAAAGAGAAAAGGATGTAAGTTATCAGAACTAACATATAGCAGTTGTTTGAACATTCTCCTAATTCAAACACAAATGTTTCAAGAATTTTACAACCTTCATTGGTAGCATTTCAAATAGCAATGAACCAGCTGAATGAAAAGAGGTGGTTGTACCAAAAGTGATTATATAGTCATTGCATGCAAAACTAAACAAGCCGTTTAGATTTGCACCCAAAATCTGGACTCTAATTCAGCTTTTTTCCTAGTCATCTCTTCACAAGGTGAATTTCACTTACATTTACAAGCTCCTCTTTGCTACTTAAATTGATAAATATGAGGAGGTATTTCTCACAAATTATTCCATAAGAATTAATAGAGTCTGTCATGACAGTGAACCTCTGTGTCTTTCTTAAATAAATACCGTGTTTCCCTGGAAATAAGACCCTGTCTTATATTTTTTTGAACCCTGAAATAAGCGCTTGGCCTTATTGCCATGCGCTCAAAAGCCCGATTGGGCTTATTATCAGGGGATGTCCTATTTTGGGGAAAACAGGGTAAATAAAATCAAACAAGACTAGGTAGAATGCGAGTGACCATCAGGTGTCCATGGATGAAACTCCTTTACATTAACACAGATGAGGCGTTGGACTTACCGTGAACGCCGTTTCTCCAGGGGCTGAGGAGTGGGTCAGGAGTGGGAAGATCCAGATGGTCTGACCAGTCACTGAGTCGGATTGATTTGGCCACGCCTCCTCGTGCCTCCTTTGTCTCCAGTTTATGAGACGAAGTGGGTACTGTAAGACAAACTCAGGTAAGTAGTAAGGTAAGTTGAGGTGCGCGCAGGCTGGGCGGGGCTGACCCACTCCGCAGCCCTTGGAGAAACAGCGTTCACGGTAAGTCCAACGTCTCTTCTCCCAGAAGGCTGCGGAGTGGGTCAGGAGTGGGATATGCCCAAGCTCGTCCGCCTTACGGGTGGGAAGCCTGCGAGCCCGAGGCCACCGAAGCAAGGTTGAAGGACCCTCCTGCCGAAAGATGCCTCCGCAGATATGAACACATCTATCCGGTAGTGTTTTATAAACGGCACCGGGGTCGTCCAGGTGGCTGCCCTGCAGATTTCTTCGAGGGAGGCTTGCATGGCCCAGGCAGCAGTGGTAGCTGCGCTGCGTGTAGAATGCGCAGTGATGTTTTTGGGCGCAATGCATGCCCTGATCCAACGGCCAATGGTGGCTGAAGACACCTTGGAGCCAAGTGAAGTAGGCTGGAAGGAGATGAAGAGACCCTCTGTTCGCCTGGAAGGCGCCGTCCGCGAGATATAGATCTTAAGGGCTCTGCGGACGTCTAGGGTATGCCATTTACGTTCCAGGGGGTGATGAGGCCTAGGGCAAAAGTTAGGGAGAATCACCTCCTGTTCCCGATGAAAGCGGGAGTTAATTTTGGGGACAAACGAAGGATCTAGCCTAAGAACCACCCTGTCGGGGTGAATGACACAGAGATCGGGCCTGGTGGAGAGAGCCGCGAGCTCAGAGATGCGCCTGGCCGAAGTGACGGCCACCAGGAAGGCCACCTTGAAGGTGAGGAACCTGAAGCTCGAGGAGCATAAGGGCTCGAACGGGGCTTCGGTGAGGGCCTTCAGCACTCGTGGTAAGTCCCAGGTAGGGTACCGGTGGACTTGGGGGGACGGAGGTTGCGGACACCCCGTAGAAACCTGCGCACTGACGGGTGATGTGATAAAGGTGCCCCGTCCCCTGGAGACAGCACGGTGGAGAGGGCGGCGCCATGATGCTTGAGTGTGTTGAGCGCCAGGCCTTTGCGAAGTCCTGCGTGTAGGAAGTCCAGGACCTGTGGGACAGAAGCTGAGACAGGGTTAATCTCGCGCGCAGTGCACCAAGAGATAAATACCTGCCATGTAGTGTTGTAAAGCCTGATGGTGGAAGGCTTTCTGTCCGCCTACATGACCGGATGACGTCATCTGAATAGTGCGCCTGCCTCAGGAGGAATCCCTCAAGGGCCAGGCGGCCAGGTGTAACCATTGTGGATCCAGGTGGCACACGATCCCTTGAGTGAGACGGACCCTCTCCGGGGGAATCCGCCAGGGGCACGATGTCGAGAATGCGACCAGATCGGAGAACCAAGTCCGATGAGGCCAGTGGGGGGCGATGAGTATCACCTCTGCTCCCTCCGCCAATATTTTGCGGATCACCTTGGGGATCAGGGCCAGGGGTGGGAAGGCGTAAAGGAGAGCCTTCGGCCATGGGTAACGGAGGGCGTCCGTGTCCTTGGCTCCTGGTGTCGGGTATCGAGTGAAAAACCATGGGAGATGTGAGTTCGCTGGAGAGGCGAACAGGTCTATCTGTGGCAGGCCGAACCGGTGACAAACTTCCTGGAAGATGTCCAGGTCGAGTCGCCATTCTGATGGGTCCATAGTCGTTCGACTTAGAAAGTCTGCTTGCTGGTTGTCCGCGCCGGCGATGTGGTCTGCCCGTATCGAGGCGAGGTGGGCTTCCGCCCAGCGGCCGAGTTGAAGGGCCTCCTGCATCAGTGTGTTGGACTGAGTCCTTCCCTGTCGGTTGACATGGGCTTTTGCCGCCACGTTGTCGGTGAGAATTAATACGTGGCGGCCTTGCACTAGCTGATGGAATGATTGGAGGGCCAGGCGGATCGCTCGAAGTTCCAGGAGGTTGATGCTGGAACGCGCCTCCCCGGGGGACCAGCGGCCCTGAGCTACCTGAGTGTCCAGGGTCGCACCCCAGCCGTACAGACTGGCGTCCGTGGTGATCACCATCTTGGGGGTGTCCACAAACACGCACCCTTTGTCCAGTCCCGGCGACAGCCACCAGTGAAGAGACCGTCGAGCTGCTGGGGACAACCTGACTTTCCTTAGAGAGGTGGAGCTGCGGGTGCGCTGGTAGGGCAGCAGAAACCACTGGAGACTGCGCGTATGAAGTCGAGCCCACGGAACTATGTTTATACAGGAGGCCAGCTTACCCAATAGCTTTGAGAGAGTGAGAATAGTTGTCGTCGGTTCCCTGAGGATGCAACGGGCGAGGACCGGATGTCAGCGCGCCTCTCTGGAGAGAGGAACACCTGGCCCAGCTGGGTATCGATGATTGCCCCCAGATGCGTGAGGCACATCTGGGGAAGCAGTTGGCTCTTGGGTAGATTTATTAGAAACGCGTGGTCCTGAAGGACTTGTAGGGTGAGTCGTAAGTCGGTCTGGGCCTGGGTGAAAGACGGGGCCTGGACCAGGATATCGTCCAGGAAGGCCTGAAGCTGTACTGGAACTAACCTCAGATGGGCGATTAGAGCCGCCAGATTCTTGGTGAAGCTCCGCGGGGCCGATGCCAGGCCGAATGGCAAGGCACGGTATTGAAGATGCTGCCCCGCGTAGCTGAATCTGAGGTAGCGCTGGTGGGCTGGCGCTATGGGAATATGTAAGTAGGCCTCGGAAAGGTCTATGGACGCTAGGAAGTCTCCGGGTCGGATGACCTCCAGGATGGACCTGAGCGTACTCATTCTGAACTTTCTGTAGACCAGGTGGGAGTTGAGAGACTTTAGATCCAGGATCGCCCTCCAGCCCCCAGAGCACTTTGGTACCACAAAGAGGATCGAGTAGAACCCACTTTTCCCTTGGGCGGGAGGAACCTCCTCCACCGCCCTGATGTCCAGAAGATGGCGGATGGCCATGTCCATTAGGTTGCGTTTGCGGTTGGAGTTGGAAATGGGACATGGTACAAAGTGGTCTGGGCGGCTGGAGAGGAACTCCAGGGGGAGGCCGAATTGTATGGTGTGGAGGACCCACTGTTCCGAAGTAATGCAAGCTCACCTGTCCAGGAATAGGCTCAGCTTGCCCCCGATGGGAGCGTTGTGATGAGAGTCATTTTTGGCGGCGGGTCTGGCGGCTGCCAGTCCCGCGGGAGCCACGTTTTGGGGGTCCGTATCCCTGAGGCCTGTCCCGAAAGGGGTTTCTGTCTTGGGTGCGAAAGGAGGCCTGCGAATAGGGGTGCTGAGATGTGCCCTCCTGGGGGGAATATCTGGGGGCTTGCCTCCGGTAATAGGGAGTAACCCGACGGTCCACCCGTGTAGTGGTGGAAGGGAGGACCTTCTTTCTCTATCCTCGACTAGCAGGGGTTCGAGAGATTCGCCGAACAGATTAGTCCCCGAGTACGGGGCCGCAGCGAGATGCCATTTGGTCTTAATATCAGCTGGCCATTGGCGCAGCCATAAAAGGCGTCGTGATGTAACAGAAGATGCCATCGCTCGGGATGCATATTGGGCCGTGTTAAGCGTGGCATCCGAGGCGAATTGCGTAGCTGCGATTATTTTAAGGTCCTGGTGGACCCTAACCTCCTGAGGGGACAAGCGAGATTGAAGTTGTTGTAGCCAAAACAGAGAGGAGCGAGAGAAAAAGGAGGCTGCAGTCGCAGCCTGGATCATCCAGGCAGAGGCTTGGTGGGTTTTCTTAAAGGACAGGTCGAACTTCCTGTCCTCGGGCTTAAGGCCCTCTGAGGTATCCCCTGCGAGATAAGGGGATGGTGATGAAAGGGAGGCTACTGGGCCGTCCACCAAGGGTACCTGTAAAATATTGGTGAGAGCAGGTTCCATGTTATAGTTGCGACGATCGGAGCCGCTGGGGGTTGAGAGCGAAGCAGGGTTGACCCATTGCTTGCGAACCACATCGAGAAACGGTTTGGGTGCTGGCACAAACAGTTGTTCCATTACGGGTTCCGAGAAAATTCCTTGGCCGGCTGTAGACGGAGCAGAAGTCCCAGGATCTGGTACGGGGTCAACAAGGCCCGAAGTGACCTTGGCCTTATGCAGCAGGGACTTGAAAAGTTCCTGTGGGAACAGGCTGGTGAAGGCTGGAACGTCCAGCATGGTAGTCTCGTCATCAGAGAGATCAGTGTCTCTGCACAGTTCCTTCTCTAGACAGGGGTTGGCGCTGCCCCTGGAACGAGATGGTGACCGTTCAGGGGATCTCTCGGGAGACCCAGTGAGGCTGGCCGAAGGTGAGACACGAGAACGCCATGAGTGGAGACTTTCAGATGTTACAGAGGCTGAGCGACGTGCCATAAGGCCAGCAGCGATGCCCTGAGAAATGGCTTTGGCGATTAGTTGTTGGACCGTGTCAGGAAGATGTTCCAGGTCCACAGCGCCTGAAGATTGAGGTGGCGGAGTAGGGGCGGGATCTTGCGGGGCCCCAGAACAGGCAAATGGCTCAGCATTGGCCTGAGTGGTAGGGGGCTGTTGATGATCTTCTGGTGCTTCTGATGACAGCGCCCTGGAGAGCTCAAGCTCATCCTCTGCCTGTTCCTGTAAGTCAGGTTGGAGGTCTAGGGCATCGTGCCCCTTTTCTGCCAGTAAAATCTGGCATTCCAGGGCCCTTTGGCGTCGCTGGAGGTCCTTCAGTTCCCCGAGATGGATGGGGGGCTTTCTTGCTGGAGGCAGACTTAAATAAGGCCTTGCGGCCAACCTCTGCTGATTGCTCTGCCATTGTGGGCTAGCACAGTGGGTATTAGAGGGCGGCTTTTCCAGAGGTCTGGAGTGAGCCAGCACCTGAAGTGCTTCTTGAGAGCGTAGCAGAGAGCACAGGAGTGGTGCAGAGAGTCACCGCGTTAAAAATGGCCGCTGCGTGTGGTAACAGGCTACCACAGTGTTTTAAAATGGCTGCCGTTGATGTAATACCGTCTAATGGCCACTGTGCGTGATGACTGGCAATTAAAATGGCCGCCGCAGTGAGAGAAGGCTTGTAAAATGGCCGTTCCACGCGGTGATCAACCACGGTAAATAAAATGGCCGCCGCTGCTTGGAATGGCCTCCGGGAGCCTTAGAGAGGGATGGCAGATAAGCGGAGGCTTGCTGAGACTAGCGAAGCGCCGCAGCGCTAATCAGCTGTGGGCAGAATGCCGGAGAAGCGGCAGCAATGGCCAAGCAGCGGCGACAATTGCGGCCAAGACTTACGGGCTAGAGGCGCGCTAAACAGCTGTGAGGCGGTGATGGCGGCGGCGGCGCGGTGGCGGCTTTTTCAGCCTTAGACTGAAGTGGCCCGCTCGCACAGTGCAGAAATCCAAAGGAGAAAGGAATAATTGCTGCTTGAGAAGAGTGAATGAGGAGTGAGATGACTCAGATACGTCTGTCAGATTCCACTGAGTCAAATAAACTGGAGACAAGGGAGGCACGAGGAGGCGTGGCCAAATCAATCCGACTCAGTGACTGGTCAGACCATCTGGATCATCCCACTCCTGACCCACTCCGCAGCCTTCTGGGAGAAGAAGAAGGCTGCAATTTATCAAGTGTAGGACATAAAGAAAAGCATTAATGCATTTTTAAATACATTCAATAGCTAAAACAATTGTTGGAGTGAGCATATAACAAAGCACAACTGCTAGCATCATATTTCCTCACTGTTAACTGTGGATATCATGATCATGATCATCATCTTAGTCACTATCTATCCATTTTAAGATAAAGGCCACTTCTGCATGTTTCCAACCAATACAGTCCTGAGCTTTCTTTTGCCAATTGCCAATATCCGTAACTGTGGATATAAACACTACAAATAAAGACAACATTCCCCTCCTTCAGCTTATCCATTTATTTGATTTTCTATTTATTTTGATAGAAATCAGCTCTTGCCAACAGTTTGATGTTTTCGCCCTCTTTATTTTTGAGAATGAAGAGACTATATTATTTCAATCTATACACTGCTCAGAGCATCTGCTGGGGTAAACTGTATGTACATTTGGACAGGGCTGCCACAGAACATGTCAACACTTGTGGTGAATTTACAGTCAAATACTTTCAGAAGAATCAGTGAATTCATTTAAACTGGAGTATAAAAAACATATTTCTGAAACTTCATGATTGATGACTACAGCACTCTGCCTCTAGGACTTATAAGTCCGAAAATAGGACTTATGCTTTAGGTCTCTAACCCTCTAATTTTTCTACTATAGAAAATGCAGGATGGCAAAGATACTTCTCCCAGCTAAGATATATAGATTGAATCAACAATCTTCTTCTGGCCAAGATCTCTTAAAACATAAGGCCCCATATGAACAATTCTTGTGATGAAAAAGAGAAAACATGAAAGCAGCACAGTCCCAGTTCTGCAAAGCTATTATGACTAAGAAATCTTCCCCTTTTTTGATGCTTAGTATGTTTGATTGAAGGCTTGCTCCTATTATGTAATTTTATTCTTCCAGAAACATGGGAAAGTTATTTCAAGAACTTAGACAGCAAGGCTGATGTTGCTAGCAATTTATCCAGTGATTTGACAAATCTATTTGCATTGGTTGAATTTGCCAAGCTGGTGGATTTGATTGGCTAACTGAAACTGGAGGTGGCACCTGGATGTGACCTGATTCCACTCGATATGATAAAGAGAAATGTGGACTGATGGTCTTTATATTAGCAACTGTCTTTACAGATATTGATCAAATTGGGCAAATCCCCACAGATTGGAATATTGCAATTACTGTACTTACCTGTAAGAAAAGCAATAGAAAAGGTCCTTCAAATTATAAGCCAATGTTTGCTTGCAATGGAAAATTCAAACAGTCGGAGCAGGATAAGCTCT
The DNA here is from genome assembly GCA_012654045.1 of Ptyas mucosa. Classification (NCBI taxonomy): domain Eukaryota; kingdom Metazoa; phylum Chordata; class Lepidosauria; order Squamata; family Colubridae; genus Ptyas; species Ptyas mucosa. Next base: position 3,097,496 of record WNWU01000072.1, read on the forward strand.
TGGTCGAAAAGTACTCTGATTTCAGAAAGAATTGATTGGCCACTGACCAATGTATATATAGTCTTGCAACACTTGGTGGAAAAGTATTTCTCTGTCTGTAACCTCTTCTTATGCAGTTTTTATTGATTTAAAATTTGCTTTTTACTCCATTTCATGTTATATTTAGCGGGAGAAATGGAATACTTCCTCTACAGATAAGAAGTTTTTATATTAAATTCATTTATTGTAGGAAAACACATCTGGGTGAGTCAGACATAATGCCACAAAAAGTATCTGATTCATCAAGATCTTTTTTTTATTGCAACATTATATTTGACTCATGTAGATGTGTTTATTTAGTTGGAAAAATTACCAACTTAACCCCATCTTAATTAAAAGGAAAAGGGAATCAAGCAAGGCTACATTTTAGCCTTGTTCCATTAGTTCATCTTCTACCTTAGCATCCTAGTTGACCATTTGGACAACTTGAACCACCATCCCCCAGAAGATAGCCAAAACATGCATCTGTACTTTTCTTTATGCCGATCATACCGTGATCCCCTCTAGGACTTCCACTAGCTTTAGGAGAGCACTGAGAATCCCTGTTCAATACTGCAAAGATCACCAACAAGAGATAAATTATTTCTATTTATGATGCTTGCCAGAAGGTCTAAAATCTATTTCTGCCAGATCAGTAAGTGTTGAATGTGCAAGTCTCATGTTTTAAATACCTGGGAGAGATATTTAATACCTTAGGCAGTTGAAGGGCACACAAAAACCATGCTGCCTGAGTGCACAAAAAAACTTCAGCAGTTATTTTGCGATTCCACTGAATGGGGTGAGGTGGGATGGGGATGTTGACTTCCAGCTGCCCTTAAATTATTTCAAATTAAATCTTTGATCTAGCTCAGGAGTGTCAAACTAAATTTCATTGGGGGCCGCATCAGGGTTGTGGTTGACCTGGGGGGGGGGGCATGGGGCATGGCCGACTGGGTGGGTGTGGCTAACTGGGTGGGCGTGGCCAGATTGGCGCACTCCACAAACTGCTGGCATGTTTCCTTCTGCACTGGGTAGATTGGGCTGAAGCCAATGGGCCACGGCCCAATAACTGGCTGCAGCCCACAAATTGGGGACCCCAATCTACATAACACCATTGTTAAAATATTTCCAGATCACCCAGACATTTTGATGTATCTCTCATATTTTTAGGAGTAAACATATAATGGCAAATTAAAATTGCCAAAACCAGTCCAGTACACTCTATTGTTAAGATGGCAATTGAACCCAGTAGCTTAAGTGGGGATGCTGCTGGGTAGCAGGGCGGCCAGTAAACCACCAACCATTAGTTTCCTTAACCTCCAAGAGACCTTCCCTAAGATGATCTGCAGTGGGGAATTCCTAAGAGACTGTAAAGAACTATGGATGACAACAGCCTCTTCTCCTTTTCCTGAGGTCTTGACTGGGGCAAAACTCTTTCTACTTAGTCTTGGTTTGTCTATCATATATTTTTATAGTGTTCATTTTTCAAATTATCCTGACTTTTAATACCAACTGGGGTGGTCCTGACCCTTCTATTACTTGTTTACCTTTTCACGCTGGTTCTTGGTTTACAACCACTCGTTTAGTAAGACAGCACTTAAAAAGAGTGACTTATGACTGGTCTATCAAGTTGCAGCTGTTGTAGTGTCCCTGCAGTCATATGATTGCAGTTTGGGGACTTGGCAACTGGTTTACAATTATGACAGTTGCAGCATTCTGCAGGCATGTGATTGCCATCTGCAACCTTCCCTTCCAGCTTTCCACAAAGTCAATGGAGAAACCAGCAGGATGTTGGATGTTGCATGTTGCTCCCATTACTTTTTCACCTGCCCATGCCCATAGAGGACATCCATCCATCTGTACTCTGTGCTCCTGTCCACCGCACCCATCTGCATTCCACAGCATCTATCAATGAACCTGACATGTTTGCAGTTCTCACTTGCAGCTCTTATTCACTGGTCAGCTTGCCTGGGATTCCTGCCTCTTCTCACTTTCAACTCATGAAGTCCTAAAATTACAAAAGAAACTGGGAATGCTGGGATTGCCATTGCTAAGCAATCCAGTCCCAACTGCTGTCACGACCCAAGGATTAGCTGTAATTCAAGTTCAACAGGTACTGGAGAGGGGCTGACTAAGCCAGGGGGAGGAGTCAGGTAGGGAATTAGTCTGGGATCGTTACATAGGCACAAGAGGGCAAGCTCTGCCCCCCCAACCCCACAATGCCATTGAACCTTATCTAGTCTGGCCTAAGTGCAAATTGCCAGTCTGGGAAGAGTCCTGCAAAGTAGGCATGAGCAATAAAGTACCTGATTGAATCTTCACATGTGTATCTAGTTGTTTGGACCTGGCAATAGTGAACAGATAAAACAGCACTGTCCTACTTTCCAGCAAGTGGTATTCAGAGGCACTGTGATTCTAATATTGGAAGTAGAAATAACTAACATGGGATTGAGTTATCTGCAGGTCTTCAAAAGAATGTCATCCGACGGAAGCCAGCCGTTTCTGCCATGGCACTCACCCTTTGAAACATTGTTCCCCTGGAACTAAGATTAGTCCTAACTCTACTGGCCTTTAAGAAAGTCCTGAAGACATGGCTCTGCCAGCAAGCTTGGATGTCCAATTTTTAAATTGTTTTGTTGAGCTTGGTACATTAATTATTAAATCATTAATTTCTCTATAGTTTTGTTCTCAAAAGAAATAAAACTATGATCATTCTCAATGGTTTGTTGAATTGCAATAGTGGCAACAAAAACAAAACAAAAAGAAACTGCATGATTAATCTCCTGAAGGAGTTGGCACTGTAGTGATAATTAATGAATAATCAAATGATTATGATTTTATCTTTGGCACAGATTCATGTGCACAATAAATGAACAGATTTTGTTTGCAACAGAATGTAAAATATTTTGCTAATTAGAGAGAATACATACCCTGCACGATGGCATCAGTAGCTACAAAAACCTTCTCCAGCTTGTACAACTTTTTGAGGTTGTGGATTTTCTTAACGGCTCCCTGAATGCTGGGCACATCACTTCTGTGACCCCAGATGAAGTCTTTTCGTCTGAGATGAACACCAAGATATGGGCCACCAATGGCTGTGCCCAGTTTTACCTAGCACATAAGAACCAGTACATGCTGAAACTGAAATAAAATGGCATTGATTCAGTAAGAATATATCTCTACTCTTGAACATATTTTCTGTAACATTGCTTAGGGATAAATTTGATACATTTGATAAAGTTTTCAATATTCATAAATTGTCAATGTACATACTGGGTTTGTATACAATAGCTTCAACTAGGAAACTTTGTATATTGCCCCCAAATATATAGATATACATATTAAATAGAGAAATCCTTTATATCCTTTATCTACATGGAGAACAATTGTATACTTGAAGATTTTATGTGCTTACAGCACATGCATCTACTTAGTGCTATGTATACATAATAAATGTATATTATTTATTATGTAAACCACTTTCAATTGTGAGAAGTAAGGATAATGTAAATTTGTCACAATTAGTTGCTAGTAAGAAAGGGCAAGTGATATTGCTGTCCACTCTTCAACAATGCAGGCACTTCTACCCAGGTATACCCTTGTAAGTTAAGTGTGATTGGGATGTGTTCAGATATATATTGTTCTTCATATACAGTCTTCAATGATAACAGGCCTAAATATATTGCCTTTGATAGAAGAATAAATCCTTCAGCAGATGTATTTCCAGAGCTGAAAGCTATACAGATTTTACAAGAATTCTGCGTTTATGTATCCAGCAGTATGTGCCACATTACTCAAAGAAATTCTTATCAACAGAGTGATATCTTTTGAATTAAGGCTGCCTATCTCATTTCTTGTAAGCATTATACGAACCCTTCTGGCAAGTATCTATCAGGCATAGGCAGGGGTGAAATTCAGCAGGTTCTGACAGGTTCTGGAGAACCGATAGCATCTATTATTGGATAAACCGCATTTCAGAAGTTTAAAATGTTATCAAATAGATAAAACACTCTCTCCTTGTTGTAATTATAACTGCAACATAACTGATAGCAGTCTGTTTTTCCTATTTCATGATAACATGTTCTTAAGACAGATCCTTTTTTTAATAAACCAAGTAAATAAACTATCTTTCTCAAACAGTAGAATTCCTTCTTGAGCTATTTTTCTGTCAAGAGCATAAACACCCAAAGGAAAAGGAGTCACGTATAATGAACTTCTAGGATTAATTAAAGATTTAAATGAAATACACAGCAGCCTAGCAATTTATATCCTGTTTCAAAAGAAGAAAAGTTTATTTGGTTATCATACGGAGACAGATTAAAGCCTAAATTTACATAGCCCAGGACAAGAGTGGCAGACATGGACAGCCTTTGATGACTGGGATTAACATTTTTTAAGTATTTGCAGGCTACTTGTATGCAATGGTGCTGCATGAGACTGAGATCTTTTGTCCCCATCACTGGAATAGGGAGGAGTGTCAATTTGTGATGGATGCATTACAACGAACCTGACATTTTAAAACTCTTATTTTTTCATCACTTTTCATCTCAAGATGATAGGAAAGCATGCCACTAATGTTTGGTCTATTATAGTTGGAAAACTCAGAGCAACTGAAGTTGCCCTGACTGATCATCACATTTTGTTTATTGTACCATTCACTTTCAGGGATAGTGCATGTCTTCAACAATAGGAATGATGTTTTGGTAAGTAACACATTAATGTTACTCATTGCTATTTTTTCATTAGCTATTACTCATACGTTACTCATAAATCCCAACTCCATACATCAATAGAAAATCAAAGAAGGTTTATGACCATTGAGGGTATAAATAAAACCATTGGACTTATTCCCTTTTCATTATTGAAGAAATAAGTAAAGAATATTTGATCACTGTACGTGGTCAGTCTTGCTGCTCTTGAATTGGGTCAGTTTTCAGGTTGTAGGCGATTCAGGATAGAAATGAGCCATGAGATTAATTTATGAGCCTTTTAATTATAATTTTAACTTTTAACTTTTCTCCTTTTAACTATAATTCCTGTTAGAATTTTATTATGATTTTTAAATTAAGTTTGACTTAATTATCTCTTTTTAAATATCTACTTCATTATATCACTGAAATAGGGCGAGATCCTTCCATAGAAATATAAGCAGTACTGAGAAAATTTGGAGCAAGCAGAAGAAATATTTAGTATATTCTTCATCCATAACACATTAATCCAGTGCTCACTTTCTATATTTTACAGTTTAAGCCATCTACCTGAATTTTAGTGACCAGTGAACATAAAAAACCCGAAGGCCTGCAATATTGTTAAATTGAAAATCAATCTGTACATTACTTAAACTACATTACCTTCATATTTCTCCAATCTTCAGGGTACCATGTTCTGTCCTTTTCATCAGAAGAATTTAAATATTTAGCTCTAAACATGTCTCCCACCACACGGAGGTGTTTGGCGAACACCATACTTCGACGAGTCTGTTTGACATAAAAATGTTATTGAGAACTAGTTTATTTATTTCAGCATAATTAGAAAGGTCTCCTAGAATACACAAAATTACAGGAAAATGAAACTGAAAGAAATAATTGTTTTATCAGTAAGGCTGATAGGAGTGTTCGTTTTAGAGTTGGTTAAAAAAACATAGTCGTTTCATGTTAAAAATCATGGATGACCAAACTTTTGGCTTGCCTGAGCCACACCAAATGAACAGGCATGGTCCTGAGCTACATATAAAATATGTAATATAATTATTGTATATAAATCACATAATAATGTTAAAAGTTTACAATATTCTGGGCCCTATTATTACCTGTCCAAGGCTCCATTTGGCCCTTAGATCATGGGTTGGACATGCCTGTTCATTACATTAGCAATTACAAATAAATATATTAATCCAAGAACAATTTAAACAACAAGCTTGCAGAAGGACATGTTTGGACAAATTAGAAGTTCTAACAACTGATGAAGAAAAAATATCTCCTTTTAGTAGAAACACTTCCATTTTTATGGGAATTCTTAAAGGAATTCAATTGAAAAAAGCAGAAAAATTCAGGTGTAGTACATATCTTCTGTTTATACAATACAAGGTTCTAATTAGCAATAGTAATAGTACCTAGACTTATATACCACCACATAGTGTTTTACAGCATTCAGTGTCAGCTTATTGCTCTCAACAATCTGGGTCTTCATTTTACCGACCCTGGAAGGATGGAAGGCTGAGTAAACCTTGAGCTTGTCAGGATCGAACTCCAGGATGTGGGCAGAGTTACCCTGAAATACTGCATTCTAACCACTGCGCCACCAGGGTTCTTGTGACACAAATGAAAGATGCACTAAATGCAGAATACTACAGGCATTTTCTTAAATGAATTTTAATTACCAGTACATTTTAGCAGATATCCCCTGAATCCCTCAAAGCGATGGGCACATTTTGAATTTTTATGTGCTATAGAATAAAATCAAATTATTACTACTAAGATATGGTTAATTACAAGCAGCTGCTAAGGCTAATGCTTAGCTAATCATAGAATGGGAGGATTTGGTTCTCATAAATAAAAATAATATTTAACAGATTGTGTATTAAAAATAACTACTTCATTATTATGCAGATAATATATATTATTCTCACATTCCAGTAGTCTTTGCCACCATAATGATCATGAAGAAGATGTTCAGCTCTGTCTAACATCACTGATCTATTAAAATGAAAAAAACTAAGTAAGGTAAAGATAAATTAAGACAGTTTTCCTCTGTGAGCTCCACAAGTATTGACTATGCATCCATGGCATTTTCTTAATAACAGTATGGAAGTGGATTTACTTTTCGGGGATCTTTTTTAAACTTTCCAATCTAGCCTACAGCCCTGCTACTTCATGCTCTCCCATCTAAATTAAAACCAGGATGGATTCCAAACTGCTGTTTTAAACTTTAACTTTAAACTTAAAAGTTGACTTACTTAACTTTAAACTGATAACGTCTTTCAATACATTTGAAATATTTACCACACCTTCTACTAACCAGAACATACTTGCTAATTTACTTATTAACTAGCTTGCTTAACTTTTCAACCAAAGTATAGTACAATAAATATAAATTTCAAAACTGATTAAAGAAATAGGACCTCATACATCTATATTCTCCTTGTCATTATCTTTATCTGGGCAAAACAGATTTTGAATGAAGTTACTTTAAATAAGCTTACAGAATGTGTCCAAAATCTGGAACCCATGACTCCTGAGTGAATGATGTACATGGCAATACCGCTTACTTCAATATAATGTATTTCTGACACAAAAGCTGCACAACTTACTCACACATAATGTAAAAGCAGCTGGACTTCACACAAAATGGCCCCTGCAACAAGCAGGAACCTCACAGACAATCAGGCACAGCTGATTGTCTCACAGCTGATTGGTAGTAAAAAATTGCTAAAAAAATGTAAAAAAAAAAGTTCCAAAGATTGGGTGGCACAACTGATTGTCATACTTTTAAAAGCATTTTTTAACTACTGGTTCGGGCGAACAGTTGCAATTATTACTACCGGTAGCACTTCACCCCTGAGTGGTGGGCTTTGGAACTCACTGTGATCATAGGCTGTCCATCCTGTTTAGTGTCCAATCCATTGATGCAGATTTTTACTTTGAAGCATTTGAAGCTAAATTTGAAAAATAAATACCCAAGTCTAACAAGCATTTTAGTTATATGGTAAAGTTTCATCTTTACCATATAGCTAAATTCAACTGCTCTAAGAAAAACTATTTCTGATATTAACTACAATTTAAAATTCCAACAGTACACTTTTTCTCATTGTTAAAGGAATTACAAATGGGAGTCAACTTTTGTTGCAGAATATAAAGTGCTCTTTATAAATGCTTCAGAATTTGTAGGTGCTCCAACATTGGAGGTTTTTAAGAGACTGGACAATTTGTCTGAAATGGTATAAGGTTTCCAGCCTGAGCAGGAGGTTGGACTAGAAAACCTCCAAGGTCCCTTTCAACTCTGTTATTCTGTTATAACCATAAGAAAGATTCAAAAATCCATAAGATGCTCCTCAGCCTCAATTTCCAATTTATATTCTTTTCCCTTTACAGTAGTTGTAAATTGGGATAATAAATACTCTCAACATTAGTAAGTTTGATGCATGAGAAAACATAAAATTCCCCATTTTCTTCTTCTAAGCTAAAATAATATGGCAAATATGTGTAATAAAAAAATTAATTCAGGAAGTCTCACCTGCTGGATAAATTCAAAAGCAAAGGAGCTACAACAGAAGCAGAACCTTGGACAGATAAACAAACCACCTTAAGGCCCCGAGTTTCTTCATAACCCCAGAACCATCCCCTATAGAAACAAGAAGCGTTAATAGTTTCATGAATACAAAGTAGTAATAAATCTGAAATAAATCTTTTTTTTTTGTAAAAAGTTTTTATTGGTTAAAAATATACAGTATTATAGTTTACAATATGTTGAATTTTCAATATCTTTGTAAAAAGATATTTCAATTATTATTCTCTTTTTTAAGTTCTCACACAACAGACATTGTTATGTTAAATCAAAACAAATAACCAGGTTGTATAAAAGTTATGTAAACAGAAAAAAGGCAAAAAATCTGAAATAAATCTTGATAATAACTCAATATAAATTGATAACTCAATAGTAGCTTGTTAGAATGTTATGACATGAAGTAAAAACATTCAGTGAAAATTGTAGTATAAAGTACTACTTTAATATTTTATTAAAATAAAAACTTTAAAAATTCTTTAATAATGGATAACAATAAATCAGTTGAAGATAATAGTGAATATGGGTAAAAACAAACAAAACTGCATTACAGGGAAAAATACTGTATGAGCTTTAAACAAAAATTAAAACAACAAAGAACAGGAAAGTCTATTTTCACTTTTTAAAAAATTACTATCCATTCTCTGAAAACAGTACAAATTTGAATCAACTAAGACAACGTTGATTCCTATTTTTAGGAAGCATACTACATGAACCACATTTCTTTTATATTCTTCTTTGGTTTTGCATATCTTCCCTTGTCCATCATTTCCCCAATTTTTTGTAGATAAAACTGCTGTTACCTATTTCACATGGATTTATTTTTTCCCTTTTTCTGATTCATTAAGGCAATTAAATGGAAGATGACCACACTGAGGAAAGATGTTATATAAAGAATTTTTTTTATTAAAAACAATCAAATTTAAATAATTAACTAGCGTCACTTTCATTTTGCTTTCTGATATGATCATGGCAGAAGAACTGTTTTGGCTTCCAAATGGACAAGGTGGAGAAGTAAAAAGCCAAGTGATAGGAGAAAAAGAAGGCTGCAATTTGTGGGACATGGATGCTAGTAGGAGAGTCTGTAAGTTGGGCTGAAATTTTATCTTTTCAGTTTTTGGAATGAATTTTTAAAAGCTGTATTAAGTCTGTTTTAAGGCTAATAGTTTCACGTTTCATATCCTAAAATAACAGGAAATTGTGTTTCACAATTAAATTACCATGATGAAATTAAGAGTGCTATGAGGGGGCTCTCAGATTCATTTTGGGGACAGTACATAGATGTGGAATTTCATATTATTGATCTTTGATTTGGATTGTGAATTGCTTAGGAACAGACTTGACGAATTATAAAAATCTGTAAACTGATGCAACCATTGGCTATCAGCAGGGAGTTATTATCTAGAGAATATATCTTCTATACAATGCTGTTTCCATTTATCTATCAATACAAGAAGATGAGGACTTTTAACACCCCAATGGCCTACACTCATCCCTTCCTGTTGCTCTGCTTGTTCTGTGGCTTTGGGCCCTACTGGTTGAGATTTTGGAACTAGAAGTTCATCTTCTCAGTTATGATACTTTTACCTTGATATGTTCTTCTAATGAGAGTGATTCTAAGTATCGCTGAAATTTTGACTTTAGTTGTAATACACCTATCCCAAGAGTCCAATTTTGAATTTTGAAATGTTTTTCACTCTTTTTCTCAAATACTTCCCTCCTCCCCAGAAAACATGGTTGGAAATCATTTTTAACTAGAGACTATGTTAATATAACAATATAAAGATTAGTATACCTGTAGTATTTATCCTTGTCTGTTGAATACATATGTTGGTCAATACATGGTCTCTCATCAATCTTCTCCTCCCATGTCCCCTCTTTCCATCCTTCAGCATAGTTTTGCAGGACATATATCTCATCAATAAAAGGACCACCGGACTCTGAGTAACAATTTAACATAAATCAGTACACAAATATAAGCATATGTCTCACTACAGATAATAGATGTACAATCATAATGAAGGCATTGTAGCCAGTAATACGAAGTAGCACCACTGATTGTAAAATAGTTGTCTTATACTTTTTGGAATGGAGGTTTGAATAAAAGAATTTGAAATGGACCTATGTATGTTTAAGGGGAGAGCCAAATAACTTACATCAGAAAGAAAATTCCAAAGCATTTGAAAAGTTAATAAAATTGTATTCTCTCTCTCTCTCCCCAGACATATAATAACAAACCTATAACTACTAAATTCATGAACTTTGCCTGCAATCATCGTGCTTTTCAACAGTGCAAATACATACCAACAAGTTTTAAATGGGGAATGTATACGAATGTACTGAAAAAGTTAAAAGGTAAGCATAGAGTTTGAATGCTGAAATAGTATCTTAATACAGCTCACCTATCTTAATGTATAGAAAAAGCCAGATTAAACTATACTAAGATTTCATATCATTGGTGCTTTTAAAGCATATGTTACCTGCAAGAAATTGTTCATACTCAATAATATGTATGTTTTTATTGAGGCTTGGCACATCAAAAAATTTGGACCAAGGAATTTGAACTTGATGAATTGTAGGAGTTTGCCAATGATAAAGACGTCCCCATGGAGGCAGAACCAACACCCATGCTTCAGTCTTCAATAAGGTCTTCAGAAGAGATGCAATTCGTATGTATACATCTCTGCGTAGGTTGAAACCTTCAGGTGGATTAACATCATACAAAAGATACCTAAAGAAAAGAAATAATATTACAAATAAACTACTGTTAAACCATGATTTATAATCATTTCAATTTTAAAGCAGAGAAAAAGCTAAGGAACTATATTTTGGAAGGATTCTGAAGTCAGATATTTTGAAGAGTGGTTGACAGCTGCTCTGACATTCTATGATGGCTTATCTTTATGTAACATCTACTGTATGATATAAAAATAAATCTCCGTCGTTATATAAAAATCACTGCATTTCTTTTTATGCTTTCATGCTTTTTTCTTCTTAGTGCTAAGAAAGCTCCTAATAAACAATTTTTGTGGAAGGATTGTCATTGTCTGGTTGTGCTTTGGTATAGAGATATTTTGCACTAAAACAAGCTAATTAAGTCTATGTTTCCTATCCTTGTCCATAATCGTTATAAAAACAAATTTCTTTTTCGCCATTTAAAATCTCACTCTTTGTGACTATTCAATAATCCTAACTAAGGTTTAAACAATATTATTGGTGTGGTATTGATATAGTCATATATATAGTATAATCAGTAAATTTCTTGTACTGCAAATAGCGACATGCTATTTTCACTACTGAATGAAACATTGTTCCTGTGTTTACCTATGCTCATCAAAGTGTTTAAGAGCCCCTTCTTAAATATAACATGCTAAAAGCCCTTTGTCATTTACTGTTTTATCCAGTTAGTCTACAGTATCTTGTCCTTGGGATTATACTAGGGATGAGTCCAAGAAATAGCCTGTGCTTTCTCTTACCACCCCACCCCCTCAAATCCTGCTATCTCCTCTGATTACAACTTTACAGCAAAGTACTAGTTCAAAACCACTAGGTATGCTATTCCTCTCAATAAGCCTGGCTTTCATAAGTATTTAAGTCTCTTTGTGGCGCTCTTGGTGCTTCCTGAGCTTGGCTATTTGCTTCCAGACATTTTGTTACCCAAACAGATAAACAGCAGTATGAACTGAGTGTGGGATTTGTTGTCTTTATATACATGTGGTACTTGCCCTATAAGTTGCAGTGGAGATGTACAGTACAAGCTACTGCATACAAACAGTAATTCAATCTAAACCACCTCCTTTAAATATGCACTGTATGTCTATATTATATAAGGTAAGAGTTACTATGTTAATACAGGTAGTCCTTGAATTACAACAGTTCATTTAGTGACCGTTCAAAGTTATACTGGCACTGAAAAAAGTGAGTTATGGCCTTGTACTTCCCTCAGTCTTTTTCACTTACAATCATTGCAGCATCCCCATAGTCACATGATCACAATGCAGATGCTTGGCAACTGAGTCATAATTATGATGGTTGCAGTGTCCCAAGGTCATGTGATCACCTTTTGTGTTCTTCTGGTAAGCAAAGTCAATGGGGAAGCCAGATTCACTTAACAACTATGTAACTAACTTAATAACTGCAGTGATTCACTTAACAACCGTGGCAAGAAAAGTCACAAAATGGGGCAAAATTCACTTAACAAATATCTCACTTAGCAACAGAAAGTTTGGGCTCAATTGTGGTCATAAGTCGAGGACTACCCGTACTTCTTGGGAGATACGTTTAAGTTAGCTGTTATGCACAAACACCTCCAACCCAGCTATTATTGGCAGAGGCAATTCTGGGGATGAGAAGTGGCGGTGGAAAGCAGGTGAATCTCATCACGTTTCTTTAAAACTTCCTCAATAGATCAACAACATTAAACAAAACAGTCTAAATCAGAAAGAACGGTGACTTTTGAAGAGGTTGTTAAAGTTTCCCTCATTGGGGAAATGGTCAGGAACCAGAGAAGAAAGAGGCTGTGCGGGGGAACCGGATCAGACCCTGAGGAATTAAAGCCACCAAGTAGGGCAAGAAGCCACAAGCCGGAGCAAGCTCGGCCGCGCTCTCGCATCCCCACAAACTGACGCTGGGAGACCTCCTTCGGCCTTCTTCACTGCAAAAAGAGAAGCGGCCGAAGAATGCGGCCTGGGCTCCCTCAGTCTCAAGGGATGACCCAGGCTCCTCGCCTCTGCGACCAAGGAAGTTAGGGAAGTGCGGGCGGGCCCGGCGCTTGCGCGGCTTCTCTCACCGTCTGAAAGGCGCCGCCACGGCAGCGGCGGGCAGGGAGGAGGCGCTATGGCCCGCCTGGAAGGCTTCGAAGGGCGCCTGGGCGGCGGCGAGAACCAAAAAAACCAGGACGGCAGACAAGCGGAGACCCCAGCTCCAGCGCAGCGCCATCTGTGGCTTCTGCTACCGAGAGAAGGGGCGGGTTCAGTTGGGCTGGAGGCGGGCAGACAAGGTCCGATGCAAAACCTGGCTTGAATTTTGGAAGACGAGGCTGTTGTGCTTGAGGGAGAATGCATCGGCGTTTTCGAGTGCAGGACTTTCAACCCTAACCCACTATATGGAATCCATTTTACAGCTTCTTGTTCTTCTCTTCTGGGACAGTTATAAAGGAAGAACTGCAGGGTTCCTTTAAGTAGTTGGTGCAGAAGGCGCTTACGGAGCTGTGATGATTTTCACTATTGTTTTGTTCCCTTCTGGGAAAAAATACCCCACAGCAACATTTGGAACAGTGTGACTCATCATAGAGGGGTTATAATTGTGACCTTCAGCCGAAGAAGATATTGCTGGGTTCTCTTTTGGGTGTGCAACAGTTTGGTTGGGATGGAAGAGACAAACAGAGCTTTGTTCCTAAACTGGTTCAAGTACTGGCCAACACAGTTTTCAAGAGGGAGCAGCAGCAGTTGATGGTGAAGGTAGAATATGAAGCAGGAGGAACTTTCAAAGCGTTTTGCTGGCCTCATTGCTACCAGGCTTGAAATTCTGGGCTTAGATAATTTAGAGCTATGCCACCTTCAGTCTGACCTAAGCGTAATACATACAATTATCTGCTACAACCTGTCAATGACTACTTCAGCTTCAATCACAATACACTAGCACACAATAGATAAGGTAAACGCTCCAAACTTGATTGCAAAAAATATGACTTCAGTAACAGAGTGGTCGATACCTGGAATGTACTACCTGACTCTGGTTTCTTCCCCAAACCCCCACAACTTTAATAGTAGACTGTCTACTTTTGACCTCACCCCATTCCTAAGAGGTCTATAAGGGGTGTGCATAAGCACACCAACGTGCCTACCGTCCCTGTCCTAATGTCTGCATTTATTCATATCCATTTCATGTATTCATAATCATGTTTATACTTATATCTGTAATCTTATAGATGCTTGACAAAATCAATCAATCAATAAATAAACAAATAAATAAATTTATTTCTAGCAAAATTAGTTCATGGAGTAATTGTATTCTGCTGACCAAGGAAGCAGGAGAAATTAAGAAAATAGGAGATTTATTTTAATGAAACAGCATATAAATGCAACATTTAGAAATGGTGTTTTGACAGAGGTTCAAAGTTTGTGCCTGTCAATTTGCTTAACTCGTGCAGAATTTGTGTTTCCTTTTCATACATCTGAAAAAGAGCAAAGCCATAATGAATGCATACATTTCCTTTCAAATAATATAACAATGTCTGATCTTACAAATGATTTGAATTTTGAAATTTAAACTTGTACTGAACAATAAATTAGAAAATCTTAGGATGCATTTACATAAGCTTACATTTGGAAGCTTTTGAACAATAAAGAAAACTGAAAAATTAGAACTATATCAGATCAGAATACTTACTTGTTGCCAGTCTGTTTCTGTATTGTGTTTATAACCAAGTAAGTGGCACATGCCATGAGCAACTGTCACCTGTTGAAGGGAAAAAAGCTTTTAAATGGTTTACATATTTGTAATTGATAGGCAAAGTAGAATATTAGAGAAATCCCACATCACAATAATTTAAAATCATAACAGAAGTAGTCATTATTTATAGAGAATACAGTGAAAACCTCAATTTGATTTCTCCCTAGTCAGTGGAAAGAAGTTAGACTTGTAGAGTGAACAAATGTATCCAATCAATTTAAACAGCATTTTGTATTGCTAGCAATTCTACTAAAGGGGTTGGCAAACTTTTTTTCATAAAGGGATCCCACCCCTCCTCTGCCTCAATGGGCACAGCTGGCAGACTATAAGGAACATGATAGACATTGGACACGTCCTCTATCAGCAAGCAAGATAACTCAGCTTGTCAACTCATTTTATTCCCATATTTTATTTTTTATTTTTTATTCTGCCTTTATTATTATTATTTTTACATAAATAACTCAAGGTGGCCAACATATCTAATACTCCTCCCTTCACTTATTTTCCCCACAACAACTCTGTGAAGTAGAGAGAATGAGTGGTCCAAAGTCACCCAGACTGTTTTCATGCCTCAGGTGGGACTAGAACACAATGTCTCCCTGTTTCTAGCCTGCTGCCTTAACCAGTAGACCCTCATAGCACATCATTTTTAAACAATGTTAGATTTCACCAAGATTAAACAGGAGGGAAAGCATGAGTTTTGGAACGCCACTGAGTCATGTGACCAGCTGTGTGGGGATCTTAGAACAGAGGAGCTGGCAACATTCCTGGAACTGGCAAAATCAACTGACAAGCACAAGGAGCGGTAACCATAAGCTTTCACCAATGAGTTATTCATATTTTGAGTTGGCATAATGATTTAAATAGCTTAACTATGAAAGGAAAAAAAGCTAGTGACTTGTTTAAGAAAAAAAATCTTACAATAAAACACATACTAGTAAAAATAAGAAAGCTAAAAATAAACTCTTGAGAGCAAGCATGTTATGGGCTAACTTGAAGAATATTGCAAAAAAAGGGCTACCAGAATTGTGCTATCAAAATTTGGACCAGTTGATGGCAGCAAAAGGATATAGACAATTTGTTTCTGCCATCTAGTGATCATTTGGATTTGTGTAATACATGTATGTTGTTCTAGATGAGAAACGGTAAGATTTCTGTCAGTGGGATTGAGACATAAATGTTATATTTTCTGATACCAAAAAGTTTTTAATAACTGGAGACAATCAAACTGGAGACAATAACAATCAAAATATTTCCATATTATTTGACTGAACATTTCAGAACCTTATTCAAATAAAAAATACTACTTTTATAAATGTACACTTACTGTAAAAATACTATTATAATCATCATGGTTCTGTCTACATTGTTGATAAATATATTCTACTCCTAGAAAAATGTCTCCCAAATTGTAGTCATCTTGCATACAGGGCTGGGGTAATTCTCCACCTTTCAGATTCTGTGATATCCCGAAAGAAAATTCAGTTTTATACATGTTCTCAATTTGATAAAACATGCCATGCAGAAAATGAAATAGGGGTGTTAAGAACAGACCATACAATATTTCTAAACACTTTATGGTAATAAAAGACATAGCATTACTATACTTGAATCAGGGAGATACGAGTTTAATTTGTTCTCCTTCTCCCATGTTCTGACTTCTACTTGGTTGCTTCTTATTCAATAAGTATACACTTATGATTTATGAGCTATGGCTTCCTTCTTAGAACAAATTTCCATATCACACTAAGCCAAAGCAAACTATATTATGACTTAGTATTAGGTATATATCAGGATTGCTTAGGACTAATAATATATGTAAATTCAATGGTATACTCTCAGAAGGATAATTCAGAGTTTTCAATGGGATTTATTTCCATCTAAATTTGCTTAGGACAAGAATTCTAGGAGTAAATTGCAGATAATATGAAGATCAGTTGTACTTCTATTCCCCTACAGAAACTCACAAACAAAACATTTATTCATTTATTAACTTTATATGTAGCCCATCTTGCCTAGTGCTGACTCTAAACAGCTTAGATAGAAGAACAGTAAAACAGGATGAAACATCAAAATAGTAAGGTAATATTAATGTTATCATTAAAATTTACATTTACTTTCTTTTCATACATAATTAATTACAATAGCTTTAAAATAGAGCTTGAAAAACAAGTAATCTTTCAGGTATCCATTTATTCACACATTCTGCAATATCCACTATTATGGATATTGATGCATTTTTTGGGTACCCTTACATAATGAGCCCTGCTGTTTTTCAGGGCCTTCATTTTTGATATGCCACAGTAATTGTCCTTTCCTCTACCATGAAGATTTCTGGGTAGGGCCTGAATCATTCCTAATTTGTCTGACTTTTCCGTTGTCCTCCTATATAAACATGATACCGTTCTATGTATTAATACCTGATTTTTGGTAAAATTACTGCCAAGCTCTAAAGGAATAAATGAGAAAACACATACCTCATGAAAAGGAAAAGATAACACATCAGTAGGGATATTCTTCTGTCTGTAAGTTCTGTTGAGTTGCTGCATGTATATATTACTAACACAAATTACACCAAGGTCAAACTTTTGCACACCCAAAATAGAACGGAGTTGTTCTATATTCTTGCGAAGTGGGACTCTCCTGATTGGAATAGCTCTCTGCAAATTACGTATGATCAGGCTCATCTCATAAAAATTGAAGAACTTTACACAGTCCTGCAAAGTAGACTATGATTAGACGCCAATTACTAGCAGGTGGAACAACTTAAAATGAGAAGTACTGCAGTATTTTGAATACCAAAAGAATTGTAGAATTTTTATTTTATTTGGAGTTGCCAGGTTTTCCAAGATAAAAAAGGCACTGCCTAGAGTGTGCAAAGTAAAAGAATGGAAGATGAAACCTGATTTAAAAAAGAAATGGCCCAACTGACTCTAAGGTGAAGCCTGATATACTAACAGCAAAAGCACTCATCAAGCTAAACAATACAATTGTGGGGTTACTGCTTCTTCATTAGAGTTCAGTGCCCAGAGAGCCCTTTTCAGACCTGTTTTCAATTGAAGATAGCATCTGAAATGACAGAATGTTAAGATCAAGGCATAAAAAAGTATTACAGTGCAGTCATAATGCTTCTATCCGCCCCAGCTTTTCTGAGTCTATAGGCAAGAAAAGAATTAACACCCAAGTGTTATGACTGCTGTCCCTGAGCTCTGCTCTTCCACCAAAAAAGAGCCTGAGTGGCACAGGAGACTAATGCTACTGTTAAAAGTAGCATTTAGCTTCCAGCTGCCTGCAATTACTGCGAGTTCAATTCTCACCAGGCTCAAGGTTGACTCAGCCTTCCATCCTTTCTAAGGTAGGTAAAATGAGGACCCGGTTTGTGGGGGCAATAAGCTGACTTTGTATAAATATACAAAATTATGAAGGCTATTGCTTACGCCCTGAGTCTCCGGAGAAGGGCGGCATATAAATAAAAATAATAATAATAATAAAAAAGCAGAGATGAAAACAATACAGGAGTTCCCAGCCACCCACCCCTTTTGAAATGTTACTTAATGTTGAGAAACATTTCCCTCTACTAACTTCTATGAACACGTTATTGTAAATTGTGAGGGGGCGTTATAATTTAGAAAGGGGTTGTGAATGCCCTAACCCAGGCTTTCTCAATCTTGGCAGCTTTAAGATAGGTGGTCGCAGTATGTATGTGTATGTGTGTGGGAATTCTGGGCGCTAAAGTCCACCCATCTTAAAGTTGTCAAGGTTGTGAAACCCTGCTCTAATCCAGCGCAAAACATTCAAACTTTTCGTGGAATATACCTTTGCCGCAAAACTCGTCCGTGTTAATCACTTCCCTATTCACTCTGTAATATAAACTACCTCCAGGCCCTTCCTCAGGCACACATTTTATAAACATATATATATATATATATATATATATATATATATAAGAGAGACGAAGCTCCGTTAAAAAACTCTTTAAAATTTTAAACTGCTTTGTTCTCGGGACTCTTCGCTTTCGGAGTCTTACGCTATCGGAAGGAGCTCTGCCATCCTATTCTTGGGTGGGGGCGGGGCTCCTTCAAGAGCAGGCGACGCTCTGTCCGCTGCGTTGCGTCACTTCCGTACTGCGCGGGAGACGGCGGGGAGGTACGCGGAGTCCCTTCTTCCGTAGGTGGAGCTGAACCTCTCCGCCTCTTGTGGGTCAATGGCGGTTTGTTAATGCGACAGAGAGAGGTAATTCGGGATTCACGGTTTAGTTTCGTAGGAAAAGTGTCCTCTGTACATCTTCAGTCAGTGGTATCTTTTCTCTCGCTCGCTCTCTCCCTCCTTTTTCCTCATAGTTGGGCCCGGGCAGCGTAGGTAGAAACTAGGAGGCCAGACTTAAAGCTGAGCTCGGAGGTTTACGGGCTGATGAGGGGAAGTAATGGTGTCCCACTTGCTTTGTACTCACGGTGGGTGTTGCTGAGACGGCAGAAGGCAGGCAGAATGAGCAAGAGAGGGGAGCACTTCCACGGTTGGGATAGATTATAACTTTCGGCTAACGTGTGTAGAAATTCTCCCTTTTGTTTTTTTTTATGAGTGCTAACATCCAGGGTTATCCAGTGGAGCTGGCGGAAGATTCAGAGCACATTAAAAGAAGTTCAGCTTTACGCAGTATCAAGTGTATAGAGTTTAAATTGCAGTTTCAGGTGTTGGGTTCTCATCCATAAAAAGCCCTACGTGGCTCAGGGCTGCAGTAGCAATGGGACCACCTTTCTCCTCTGCCCATCCTACAGATCTGGCAGGTTGAGCAAGCTCCAGTCCCATCATTTAAGCCAGTGACTCTCAACTTCCACTAGCTGGAAAATTTCGGGAGTTAGAGTTAGGTTGTTGTATGTAATGGTGTGTGAGAATGACCATGGGAGGTATGGAGAAGAGCCACAGCCAGGGGAATTGTTGGATTCCCCTGTATTCTTCTGGGTGTGATTCTTGTCTGGACGACCTCGCAAGGCTGATAGCTGTGAAACATTGGCATAAACAATGGTATTTTGTGAGCTTCTGGATGCTTCTCCATCATCATTTTTGGGTTACCATTCTCCCAGAGGTCTGTTCATCCCTAACCCTGCTCTGCTTTAGAAAGGAATAGAAAATGTGGCTTTTCAAAAAGCCCATGGCCCAAGATAGTGTTGTGATCTTAATTAGGGATGATTGATGAGGGATGGCAGAAATGAGTTTTTATGTATCTCCCCATGGTTTAGTGAGTTTTAAAATATAAGTTGCCTTGAGTCTTTCTGACATGATGGTGATATATAAATCAAATAAATACAGTACAATAAACTGCTTATTTTTCCCACAAGTGATAACTATCTCTGAATTTGAATGATTTTTAAACTCCATTGAAAATTAATGTTGATAATGGTTATTATCACCAGTATCACAGGAAATCTTTCAATGTCAGACGATGCCCTTGTGATCTTCCTGTTGGCTGCCATAGACATATGACTAGTTATTGTGGAAACAGTACTGGAACAGGTAGATCTTCCATCAATTCCAACACTATTCTTCTACCATGCTTCTATTCTTAACCTATTTTTTTAATCCTATTTCCTGAAAAATATGGTATTAGCTTTTATGGGAGAGAGGGGTTAATTTAAGGTGAAGTTATAGAATAGTTAAATTTATCTGAGCTGTATCATTCAAGGTGGCAGTATGATTAAACAGATATCCCCATGATTGTATGTTCTGCAATTAAATAATTTATTGTAAATTTTGACTTAATGGACCATGTTTTAACACTAGACAAAATCTGTCTATATGTCATATGCTTCTGAGTGTGTATAAAATCTCATTCTCATTTTGTGTTTGTAAAATACATAAAATATGCATGCTTATTTCCATCCCATTCTACACATGGATAAAACACAAAATATGCATGGGTAAAATTTCATTTGAATTTTTTTTTTAAAATACAAGTTTTATTGATTTTTTTTCTTTCATTATGCATATTTTATGAACACAATGTTGACCGGGTCACCTCTTATACATTTTATAACGTCATAATCATAGTTATAATGTATTTTAATCTTCCCATTTTTTTCAATATTCATCTCTTTTATATAATTCTTTATCATAAATTAATCTTTTCACCATATCTTATTATTTCAACATCTGCCATACTAGTCTCTTTCCATAATTCTTTATCATTTTCAATTTTGCTTACAAATAAGATCATTTTAAGCCTTATGTTTCTCCTCAGTTTCAATTATTCCAGTTATTTACCATCTTTCTTCATTTCCAGAAGTATGTCTCTTACTGTCCTTTTTCCAAATTATTCGCATTTAAATTATTCATCTTAATTTACATTGTTATCAAAATTAATAATGTTGTTAAAGTACTTATTTTCACATTTCCATCTGCTGATATTTATCATAAACAAGTTCTATTCATTCTTCATTATAATAGTGATCGCTTACATGATTTTAACATTGTTATTTTTACAATTGACATTTTAAATATCTTAATTTACATTGTTATCAAAATTATTAATGTTATCAAATTACTCATTTTCACGTCTATCTGCTGAGATTTAATATAAACAAATTCTATTCACTCATCTCTCTATAAATATATTCATTTTCACCCTATCTTATTATTTTAGCTTCTGCCTTATTATTCTCTTTACATACTTTTTTATCATTTCATGTTCAATGCTTTCACCTAAATAACATCACGTGTCCTATAATTCTTCTCTCTTACCAAAACAATAACAATTTAAATTCAAGATTATCAAAATCACTATTGTTATGTTGTCTACTTTCCCATTCCCAATCATTAATCTACCTTATTATATATATTTACTAATATCTACCTCATCATCATTCATCTTTAACCATCATCTCTCAATCTTTTCCCATTTTCTAATAGTTTTTTGCTTTATCTTGCTTTAACTTCTCAATTCTCTTTTTTTTCTTTTTATATATGTTACATTTCATCTTCTGGATTCCTTACATCTTTTTTTGTTGTACTTTTTGAACATCCCTCACTGAGACTTTCCCTTGTCTCTCCCAGATATTTTCCTTTTTACCTTTTAACAGTTTCTTTTTTAGGGGGAGTTTTCCCCCTTTCCTCTCTACTCTTTTTACATTCCCAAAAAAATCTATAATATTGTCTATCTGATTTTTATTTTTTAATATTTTCTCTTCAACATTGTTAACTTCTTGCTTCTTGTTTACAATTCCCTTTTCAAATTCCTCTTCACTTTTTCTATATCTTTCAGTGAATTCTTTGTTTCTTTTTTGCCTAATACGGATTCATGCATACTTTTAAACATCAAAATTAGCTCTTCATATATCTGCAATTCCATTTTATAGCAATTTAAAAGATTGTTAAAACCTCCCCAATTGTTTCTCTTTGCAATTAGCCAAAATTTAAAGTCTTTTAATTTTCTTATATCTCTTCTTCTTTTCTTTTTTTATTATTCCTTTGTTCTTCAAATTTAAAAGGATCTCCTCAATTACTAATTGTCCAAGTTCAGCAATTGTCAAATCCAATTAGAAAGCTATCTTCCATGAGAGAAGGGTAATGAAACAAAATCTCATGTAAAACACAATCACTCCTTAAAGGTTCTTACAGTGTCCAGATTATCTTCTGTATAATCAAGGTCGAGTTTCAGCTGGTATTTCTTCAGTTTTGTCTATTTAAATAGAGTATTACAGTACTTTTTCTTTCCTCCAGCAGATGGCACTCTCCGTTTCTATTCCGTTATAAAATAGTCTGTTAAATCCAATTAATTATCAAAATATCCAGAAATCTTTAAGATCCTCATATAAGTTGTTGTTTTCTTCTGAAAACACTTTTTTCCCTTTTAAAATATTTTACTTTTCCCAGTTTTCCAGATCTAAAACTTCTTCTTAGGCTTTTTGTATTACAGTCCCCGCTTTTTCTTTTTTCCATGTGTGTGTGTTTTCCCCCCCTCCAAATGCCAGATAGCTGCTAGTCCAAGCTCAGGAATTTCTTTTAAAACCCCAATTTCGTGTGGCTCATCAGAGCCCGCTATTTTCCAGTCTGGTCCTGCTGCGACGTCAACCGGAAGTCCAAATTTCATTGAATTTGATAACTTATTTAATGGATGCTTCTTTCTCCCATACCCATTAAATTGTGGATTGACATATATACAACTCTGTGTTACTTATATAGTATAAATAAGCATGTGTACAAGGAATTGAAATACCTGTCAACTATGTGAGCTTTCATTTTAATTTCAAGCACTTTAGTTCATATACACATTTACTATCTTAAGCTATTTTTAAATAGAAACCTAGCATATCTCCTTTTTGGGTCAGTGTCCTATTTAGTCTATCTGATTCATTTTTCATATTAAGTAACAATACTTTAAAAAGTATTTTTGTCATTTCTCAAGAAGTTATTCCAGAAGAGGATGGAAGGCCAAAGGACTATCTTAAATAGATTTAGTTATCATTGTATCATAACTCAGTCCTAGTATTTGCATATGTACTGAAGATGTATTTTCTAGGAGAATAAAACCATATATATTTGTGTAGATTTGATTAGCACTTTTCTTTTTTGTAACTAGATTTTTAAACCATTACTTTAAATGACTATTATTTGGGCCTGTATCCAGAATAATAAGAGTTGTCATTCCACAAGTAATTTATGACACGATACCTGTATTTAAAATCGTAGTTTAGTTTCAAATTAAGTTTAATGGTGAGAGAACTCATAGTGATGTACTCAGTGTTTTCAAGTCGGTTGTATAGTTTGTGAAAGGCTTTATAAGTCAAGACTCATTTTAATGAAATGGCTATGTTGCTTTTGTATCTTAGATGCAGATCTAAGATGCATTTGAGGTACATCCTAGATAGCACAATTCAGTTCTTAAATTGGAATATGTCTTGTTGAAGAATAACATTGCAAACCAAGGCAAGAGTTGCTGTGGATTACAGTAGGATAGAAATGGAATAAATAAATTAAAAATACAGTACTGTGTTTCTTTTTTTAAAAAAAATTAGCTTAAAAGGATTGTTTTTGTTTATTAATTTTATGACTTAAATTGTATATTCCAGGACTAAAAGATGAAAGCCAAAGGAATCTAGACAAAAGATATTTTATATATTAACATCACCAAAAATGAATCCAAATACTCCTTTCAGTGGACAGCCTTCAGGAGTTTTTCAAGCATCACCTGGTGTGTCAACTGGAATGTTTTCAAGTCAGCCACCATTCCAGTTCAATCAGCTCTCTCTCTTTGGATTGAACAGTGGAGGAGTAAAGAATCCAGGATTTACTGACTTTACTATTACTTCAGGACTGCATAATTCTTCAGGGCAAGGCTTGGGATTTGGGCAACTTCCAGGGTTTACACAATCTTATTCTCTTGGACAAACAACAACATTTGTGACTTCTGCACCAATGACTGCTTCTGTTCCCAGCAAATCTGGATTTAGTTTCAGACCACCTACAAATCTTGGCAATTCTCAGAGTACTTCTGCTTTTGGAACTGGGCTTGGAGAAGCTTCAGGTGGTGGTTTTGTGAGATCAGATTTCAGTTTCAAAAGTCCTGAAAATGCAGTGTTCAAACCTATCTTTGGGACTAATTCAGAACAAGAGAAAATACCAAATTCTGCTGTTTCTTCTTTTACATTTTCTTTTCCAAGTGGTGCAGGACCTGGAAAATTAACCCCTTTTGTCATTTCTCAAGAAAGCAGCAATTCAAGCAATACTGGTTTCAGTTTTTCCAAACCAGTCAATAGTAGCAGTACTTCAGCAGTTTCTTTCAGTACTTCTTTACCAAGTAAGACTCTAGCAGATGATAAAAAGAGACCTATGGCTCTCTTTACAAGTCCTGGTAGTAGTTTTTCTTCTTTTTCAACCTCATCTTTGCCTTTGAGAGATACTTTCCAAATTAACAAAACTAACAAGATGGAACATGACGATTTGTTCATTCCAAGTGAGCCACTTCCCTCCCTTGGGAAGGGAATGAAAAGGAAAGAAGAACAAGAGCATTCCCCAAGACATCATGATTATGACACTGATGAACTAGAACCTCCGTCGAGGAATGATCATGCTTCTAATAAGCGTCCTGTTAGACTGAATCGTCCACCTACACAAGGTCTATTTGGTAGAGTATTACAAGATGTTCTGAAAAGCAACAAAAAGGATTCCAAAATTGAGCGTGTTCCCATTGAATCTGGAGAAATGGTAGCAACAAGTGTGGCAGGGGGAAGTCAGTCTGGCTTTGCAATGGCTAAACCAATATCGACACTAAGAAAAGAAGAAAAGGGAAAATTGAAACATGGTGGGTAGCAGAGCTTAACAAGAATTTATCAAATGAAAGTGGAAATGGTTGCAATTAAATTACATTATAAGTGGCGGTATGCTTATAAGTAGAGCATTTCGTATTTTACTTGATAGATAGATGTGACTTTGAAATATACATGTTTATTTTTAATCACTATTTGATTACTTCCAGATTCTGCTGCCTCAAACCCTTTGCGTCGAAATCGGAGCACTGGGAGCATAGAAAGCCTTGGATGCTCACCAAGTGAACTGACAGCTATCCAGTGTAAAAATATTCCTGATCATCTAAATGACAGAAATGTTCTTCACAAACACTTTGAGAAGTTTATTAAAATCCAACAAATCCGTACCAACCGTAACAAAAAGTTAGCCATTATACGCTGTTTTGATCATGTGAGTTAAAATATCAGAAGATTAATAGCTATAGATGGTATATATTAGACTAACTATTGGGAAACTTAGTCCATATGCTTCTAAAGTTGGTTGGCTACTATGATATTTTGCAATTTAATGTTGGCTACACTATTTAAGTTGCAATTAATCACAAATGTCATTAAAATTATTGGGATATCAGTGGCCATTCTGAGCTGCAGTTTATAATACATGTATTATGGAAATGGTGACTATAAAATAATTATTTTACGTAGCCTTCTAAAAACATTTTTTTTCAAATAGTTAACTGTGACATAAAACTTTCTAATTGATGATTCCAAGTCTGTATGTTGACATTATAGTAGAAATTGCATCCTTTTAAATGGGAAATGCTTGGAAAAAGTAAATTATTGTAGAAAATTGAGACAGAAAAACCATTGGCATATCAAACAGACATTTGCCCTCTTGAGGGACAAATTTTCTCATTTAGTGAATGAGAGAGAGTGGATTTGATACAAGATTTAGGCTGCACATGTGCTAATTAGATGCTATAATATTTTTTACTAAAGTTAAACTTTTTTCATTGTACTCCAGACATTTATATACTTAATAAATATGGGACAGATAGGCAAATATAATTTTCAACACTGTGAATTCTGGGGGAGAATGAAGAAAAATCTCTAAAAGAAGATGATTTTTCCCAATGGCTTCTAATGGCAGAAGATATATGAAATCTTCTAGTAAAGGGTATCCCTTCTCAGTTCTTACGACAAACAAATATCAGTGGATCTTTTCTAAAATATTTTAATTATTTGCCATTATTGCACTTGTTTGTGACTAGTGTGTGGTTTGTGTGTGTCTTTTTGTATAGGGGGGCGGGAAGAGCGCAAGAGCATCTTATGATAAAGCAAAATGTTTCAGGATCTTGTCTGGTTATCTTTCACATTTCACTGAATGAGAAACTTGATGCACAATTTATTTTTTTGCTCTGTCATTTTCCTCAGATCAGATTTCACTTAAAATTCAAGAAAATCATCTTTGTATTGTTTTAGATTCCTATAAGAGATTGCCAGGACTAGAAAATGTTCCACTGCAAGAAAGGGACTCCTGTATTGGGTTTATTCCACGTTATATATTCAGCCTCCAAATTATGGGAAAGAAAGTTCATATAATGTCAGATGAGAGTTATTCTCAATTGCGGTTTTTCACTACTTTGCTTTTTGATTTCCCTATTCTAATAATTTGATTTATTTTGTGCCTGAATAGGTATATGCAATTTATCTCAAGTTGTAACTCCATCTTATTAGAGAAGATGGACATTTCATGTAAATCCTGTCTCTAGTGTTATATTGGAGTGTTTGGTTTCACAAGAAATGTCATCCTGTTTCCCATAAAGTGAATAATTGTTAAAAGTTTTCCTTATATAATAAACAGATGCTGTCATTAAATAATGTTATATAACTTTTTATATGCCACACTGTTTCTAACTAACCTTTTCCCTCACTAGGCATCTGCTGTTTTGGCTAGAAAGAAAGTAAAAGACTTACACAAAGATATAGTGACAAATTGGCATAAAAAGAAACCAAGTAAGCTATTTTGTTTTAAAGATCAGATATTATAATATTGTAAATATTGTTTGTTTCATAGAGACTATTGGCAATGTTTGAACTTTTTATTAGAATCTGTGACTTAGTGAGACATGCATAAGCATGTTACCTTCTTAGTTTTCCCACATTTCTTCCTGTATGAAAAGTTTTCAATTCAGCCTTTGATTAATCATAACTTGTGACATTTGAAATTAAGAAGCAATGGTTAATTTTAACCAATGGTGGTTTATTAAAATGATTTATTTAAATTGGTTGTGCTAAAAGTTTTAGCTTGTCAGAACTGAAGGTTAGTGTTTCTGAACTCTTTTTTTTTAGGCCAGGAGAAGGAATATTCAGGACTGGGGATGGGGAGGGGGTGGGGAATCTAGCATTACTCTTTATAAAGGTGAGAAATGTCTGACAGGTATATTATCTTTGTGCTATGCATTAAAGTTGCACTCCAGAAAAATGTTGGAGTTAAAAGAAGTGAGTAAGTAGGAGAGGTTGAGAGGAAAGTGGAAGGGATTATAGCAAAATGAGCATGTTTTAAAACATACAAATTTAAATAAGAGAACCAAAAAAAGAACACTGGTAGGTTTACTGGCCTCAGTCCTTAAGAGTGCAGCATTAGATAGAACATGGTAGAAGTCAAACCCATGTGCAATGTTGACTTTTTCTTTATTCTCAAAACTATCTTATTTTTTAGATAGGCAGGATGAACAATTATATAGCACAGCATTAAGAGATCAGAGAGCCTTTTTCTATTTTAACTATGAGACTCTTTGGGAAACAATGTTTGTCTTAAAAAGAAGGATAAAGCTAGAACAAGTAAATCAAGTACAGAATTCCCCACTTAAACTAGAAGTAATATTTAAAGCAATGGTTATCATTCTGTATTATTGCCTAACTTCCCTTAACGATGTCTGCATATGTTTACATTTTAAATAAATTCTAAGATATTTCATTTTTTAAATTATGTTTCATAATGTTTCCGAAATAAATTCAGTGTATCAGTAACACTGGACAACATTTTCTCCCCCAAAAGTTTGGCTTCCTGAAAAACTTTTGGTGATATGATAAAGTCCTTCAAACTGAACAGAAATAAAATTTTAGAATAACAGTGTACGTAGATATCTTGACAAATATGAAATTAACTTTTAATGGCTATAATGTATTTAATCACATAATGCAGTGGCCCCCAACCTTTTGAGCACCAGGGACCAATTCCTGGGAGAGAGGTTTTTCTGTGGACTAGAGGGGATGTGGTTTTGCTTGCTGCCTGCATCCCTTGGATGGGGCTTGTTTGAGTAGCTTGGTTTCTGGCATGCCATGGCCTGGTGTCAGTCCATAGACTGAGGGTTGGGGACCCCTGACATAATGTTTCCAACATACTACATGAGTTCAACAGGGCTAAAAGTGCTTTGCTGCTGCTTTTTGTTTGTACTTGGTATCTGATACATCTAGCTGCAGTGTCCAACAATAATTAGCCACCATTAATGGATTCCAGTTGACCTGGCACTGATTTTCCATTGTGTCAGTGTCCTGGTGAAATCTTTCAGCATGTTCATCACTGACTAGATTTTCGGAAAAGAAGTCCAAGTGTGAATGTAGAAAATGAATCTTCAGTGATATGTTGCACTTCATGGTTTTGTATGCTAAGAAGTTTGTTGACCAGCTGAATGTAGTTTGGTGCTCTGTAGTTTACTAAAAAAATTCTCAATGACATCCTTAAATACTTCTCAGGCAATTTTCTTTGATACACCCCACAACAGATCTTCAAACCACTTTGTCACAGATAATATATTTGATCTGTGGACCAGCAGAATGTTTTTGTTAATCTTGGAATCAGTTATTCATCAAACATGTCTCAAGTAACAAAAACCTTCATCGTTCTTGTTTATTGTTTTCACAAAATTTTTCATCAGTCAGAGTTTTATGTGAAGTGGAGGCAAAAATATCTTTGTTGGGTCAACAAGTGGTTCATGTGCCATGCTTTCTGTCCTGGAACCAAATTCTTTTAGAGTGGCCATTTCTTTTTAATGTAATGTGACACTCTTGCAACACTATACCATTTGCATATGTAACAATAGTATTTGGTATATTCGAACTGCTTTCCAAACAGCAGAGCCACTACTTTTCGATCTCCACAGATATGCCAGTTGTACAATTTCATGTTTCTGTTATGTTTCTTTCATATATGAACATAACTCACAGGTAACTAAGGGTATACATTACTATTGTGTAAAAACAGAAGATTTCTATGCAACCGTATGTAATAGGTTAAATTACAGATTATTTTCATGACTAGCAGTCAAAAATCTATACGATACACCCAAGTGTTCAGAAAGCAAAATTTTCATTGTCCATGAAATGGACAATGTGTCTGTAGTAAAGAGAAAAAAAGGGAACATACCATCTTTTTTCATCTTTGTATGTCTTGAATTCTTGTACATTTATTAATTGTAGTGTTAAGTAGTAAAATATGTTAATTTTTTTGTGTTCTCAATGTGGAAAGGTCCTAATAAGAAAGACTATTCACCTAAGGAGGAGAAGCTAGATGAAGGTGATGGGAGGCAAAGCAACGAACAACTGAGTCATCAGCCTTCTATACCTTCTAAATCCTTAATCCGTCCCACTGGAAGTGGGAATCTGTCAAACAAGAGGTATGCATTTCACAATAGTCTTTGTGAAATAAAATTACTAGACACTTTATATATTTAGTAAATTATGTTATAACTTAACATTTGGAAGGGTAGTTCTGTGGACCGTATTATGCCTTTATATATTTGTCATATTCATTTTGAGCTTGCTGTGGGCTTGGTAGTGTTGAATAGAACTGCCACTGAGATGGATTGTTTTATGATAAGATATTTGTGGTTAGTTGAAAACTAGGAAAGTTAATGCTGATCTAATTGTGAAAGAAACCAATTTCTGTTTCATTTCCTTTACAATATATTCTCAAACATTTGGATAATTATATTTAAGGAAATGTTTACAATTACAGCTTCTAAGGCAGTTGCCATTATAATTATTCAGTCAAAGAGAAGATATTTCTTGCTGTTCTAGTGATGAAGAAGACATAAATTGGTTAATCACTTCTAAAAATATAGATGTATAATTAATTTGAACAGAAGAAATTGTCCTATGCTAGGTAAGATTGTCATTCTATTTCACTAAGCATATGTTCCCAGTTTGAGAATCTCCATATTATTTGGATAGTATCTTTCTGTGAACTGTCCCTCATTTATAATACAGCTTTATCCCCTTCCCTTTAGAATTGGAGATTCCTACTTCACCAGCTTCCATCATTATGTATTAAGAGGTTATAGCAGTTTTCCCCATTCCCCATGTGAGTAATTTTCTGTTAGTTGGTAGCCAGTACACTCTCAGTTAATCCCTACATCTAGATCAAAGCAAGCACATATATTACTCAGTGAAATATAGTTGATGTTTGCTTGTTCATGTATTAAATACCAGCTAACTAATAATTAACTGACAAAATGGGATAAAAGGCAAACAGAAGCAATGAAAGAAAGAAGCATGAACTATGAGCAAGAATGTACATTATATATTTCCAATAGAAGATAATATATGTACCTCTTTGAGGTTGGTTAATTGCTTGCAGACATTTCATTACCTAACTAAATATCTATAAAACATTCAAAAGACACAGTGTAAAAGCTAAGAAGAGAACAAAAAGAATAGGACCTACTGTATTTTCTCCAGCGACAACATCCATAAGCAGGAATTTACACCAGGCAAGCAAACAAAACAATTTCCTAATCAAGGAACTACTAAAGAGAAAACCATGTCATCACCAACACTGGCAGGGCAATTTACTGTATATAAACGAGTAAACCCCACATTTAATTTCCAATGGTGATATTACCTAATTTGCGTAATAAAACATCTGGAAGCAAACAATATCAAGGATTTCACAGTTCAGTTCTGTGTTATGGTACATATATTCTCTTCTATAGAAAATATATAGATAATGTAAATCCTTGCCCATGTTTCTTTCTATAACTATTAAAAAAACACAGAGCTTTCCAAAACCACTGGAAATAATGCCATGGCTAATATGGCTGTAATTGCTTATTTGCTGATTATTATATATTTGTTGGCTAAGCACTGTAATAATTAAATTTGCTATGGGTAATTAGCATGGGCTGTTCCAAAGGAAATGGCCTTAATCCTTTTGTGTACATAATACCACCAGAAGTGAGATGGGCACTAGATGAACTCCTTCACTATTCTCTATTATTAAAGAAGTATTTGGTGGATGGGGATGATGTATTGAATCGGAAACCTACTAGGTCAGGGGTGTCAAACTCGATTTCATTGAGGGCCACATCAGAGTTGTGTTTGCTCTTTGGGGGCCGGAGTGAGCATGGCCAGGGTGGGCATGGCCAGCTCAACATCACTCGTATTGGAGGCGCCTGTGGCTGCCTGAGCGCTCTGCCAGCAAAAACAGCTCAGGAGGGCCACCCATGGCCACCTCAAGGTCTGTTTCCAACTGCGACAGCCTCATGCAACCCTCGGCCAACAAAAATGAAGCTCAGGAGGCATTGAGTTTGATGCCCCTGTGCTAGGTGTTCTACATTAACTCTCATGATCTCACACGCAGCGCACTAAATGCTAACTGGAAATTATGAAAGCTGAAATCCTGCAGGTATGTTGGCGAAAATGGAAGATGGGAATTGACCAATCATAGGCAACGTGATATTCTTCAGACATTTTGAATGATAACTCCCACACGATTTTATAGATGAATTTGACATTACAGGTAGTCCTCGACTTACAACAGTTTGCTTAGTGACCATTCAAAGTTACAATGGCACTGAAAAAAGTGACTTATGACCATTTTTCACACTTACAACTGTTGCGGTATCCCCATGGTCACGTTATCAAAATCCAGATCCTTGGCACCTGACTCATTTATGACGGTTGCAATGTCCTGGGTTCACGCAATCACCTTTTGCAACCTTCTGATAAGGAAAGTCAATTGAGAAGCCAGATTCAGTTAACAACTGTGTTACTATCTTAACAACTGAAGTGATTCACTTAACAACTGTGGCAAGAAAAGTTGTAAAATGGGGCAAAACTCACAACAACAGAAATTTGGGGCTCAATTGTGGTTGTACGTTGAGGACTATCTGTACATTCATTTTTAGACTTTTTAGTCTAATATCTTTTCATGAGTAACATGTTTTTATGAAGTAAGTAGCATGATTTAGTTATATTATTCTAGACCATGGTTAATTCACATCATTACAAGCCGACAGCCATATCCAAGGACTACAAAAGAAACAAAGCTATTCCTTCACCAGGTGATCCATATACTCTACATACATACTCACACACAATCAGAGACTGTATTGTTGGCATAAAAAAGGCAATGTGTTCTTGGGGACTAGGTAAATAAATATTACTTTATGTATGTCTTGTTTCTTATAGTTCTCCAGCTAAGAAATCTGGCCTTAAAAAGTCTTTGCAATTTGAGCCATACACCTTCGATTGTGGATCTGAAGGTCAGGGCTCAGAGAATGCAGAAGTGTCAGCCTCTTCCTTCAACAGCCTTATAGGAATGGCGGCCGAAACCTCTGAGGATAAGTACCGCCTTTTAGACCAGAGAGATAAAATTATGCGTCAAGGTAAGAGTTGTTGAAGTGGGATAAAGATACTTGAAATATAAATTGGGTGAGAGGATTTGTGAAGTCATGAAGCCATATACTTATTGTAACACAGCAATGAGGATATTATTATTGATATACAATACTATAGTATTCAGGAATGTAGAATTATACTTCCTGTATTTTCCCCATAGTATTTTATTTTATATGTAATTCTGCCAATTTCTAGTTGGGCTTGTGGTAGTGTACAATAAACAAAAATCAAGATTAGGTTAGCTTTATTTCAGTCTCTTTGTTGTTGTTCAGTCATGTGCATTTTCCAGATATTACCTGTACAAGTTCTTCAGTTTTCTTGGCAGGTTTTTCAAAAGTAGTTTGCCTGCTCCTAGGGCTGGAAGAAGGTGACTGGCTCAAGATCACCCTGCTGATTTTTTGCCTAAGGGGGACTACAACTCATGGTTCTGTACTGCATGTTGTGAAATGCAAAAATTTACTCAGATAACAATAAAAATAAATATAACAGTAATAGATAAATAATACAGAAGTAACCTTTAAATCTTCAAATCATACCTTTCGTTATTCTAGCAAAAAAATAAGTGTATTGATGACAGGGTTAAATAAATAAATGATCTTCCAAACAGCTCTGTTTTTAAGTCTTTTCTAAAAGTCATTGATGGAGTCATCTTGATTTCTAATAGGAGGATATCCATAACATAGGTCCCAATGATGAAAAGCAGGAGTTTCTTGCTTTCCTGTGGATCTCATAGTGAGAAAGAACCTTAAGCATCTATTTCTACAACATGCTCACTGAATGGGCAGAATCTACTTTTAAAAGATGGTTTACTAGATACCTGAGTGTCAAACTGTGTAATGTTTTAAAAATCAAAACCAACACTTTGGACCTGGAAACCTACTGGTAACAAGTATAAAGCCTTCTGCACCAGTATTTTGTGTGAATAGTAGTCTTCATCCATCAGTAAATAGGCTGCTGCATTGTGAAGATGCAGCTTTTGAATAGCTTTCAGTGGTCTAGTCCAGAGGTTCCCAATCTTTTTCAGTTCGCGGCTCCCATAGCAATCCGACTTGCAACTGCGCATGCGCACTAGACGTTTCAGAAATGGCGCATCAGCGTTAGACCCAGCGGGCGGAATATTTCGCGGCGCCCTTATGACGATAGCGCGGCTCCCCAGGGAGCCGCGGCTCACACTTTGGGAACCACTGGTCTAGTCAATAGTCGGGATGGTAGAATAGACTGCAAGATACCCACATCCATTAAGTCTTCCTAAGTTTGAGCATGACTGTTGTTCTGCATCCTGATTACCACTTGAACAAGACAGTATCCCCTGGACAGCCAAAGGTCAATCTATACATTTATAATTCCTAGGGGGAAAATCAATAATGCACACATAATGTAGTTTTAAAAAAATTAGGGTTGCAAGGATTCATTAGTGCCAGATACATAGAACTGTTGGTAGATTCCTTATCTTTATAAATAGCTATTGTGGGACATCACTGCTAATTGCAATACAATTTTCCTACAGATGGACAGAATAAAGATAGAATAATAAAAAAAAAGTTGCTGAAATTTAAAAATTCCCATTTTACTAATTATACATCTTATGGATATGTTATCAATTCATTTTATGAAGCATTTTTAAACAGGGACATTTTTCCATGAAAATGTAGCAAGTTTATTTTTGGAAAACATTTATATTTATACCACTTTGTATATATAAGGCAGAGGAGGTGGAACCATGCACCACAGGTAGTCCTTGACCTACAAGAGCTTGAAGGTGGAGTTTTGTTCTCGGAGCTTATTGGTTGGTTTCCAAACATTTTTGTTATCAGGCTAGGTAACATCTTCAGTGGAGTTTAGGGGATGTCAGTGTCAGTGTTCTTCTGCTTATAAGGGTTTCAGATGTGGGTGTGTCAAGTGAGAGTCTTGTTTTTGTAACTATTCAAAATTATGATGACTTTGAATTGGATGCTTTATGCCTTTTAAAGCATTTTTGGTCATTATAAAATATTGCACCCCTCCCATGGGCATGTGCATTTTGGGTGCTTGGCAACAAGCTCACATTTATGACTGGTTGCAGTATCTCATAATCACATGATCATGATTGATGTTTTTGGTTTTCTGCAAAAACCACCCATTTGGACGAATGGTTTTGCTCAACAACATTACAGTTCACTTAACAACTGCATGATTTGCTTAACAATCATTATGATTTGCTTAATGGCCACCATGAAAAATGTTTGAAAAATGGGTCTGGTCATGTGGTTGCCTTGATATACGACCACAATGACTTATGACTAGATTTCTAGTCCCAATTGTAAGTCACGAACTACTTGTACCTGGGCATAATCCTATTGTTTTCACTGTAAATATTGATCCTCTCTTTGCATGTGTACTTCTAGTGAAATGAATACTCTATACCTTATCTATTTAGCTCGAGTAAAACAAATGCATCTTGGCAAAGCTAAAACCTTTGTTGGCACATGCCCAGATATGTGTCCAGAAAAAGAACGTTACATGAGAGAAACAAGGAACCAACTTAGTTTTTTTGAAGTGATACCAGGAACTGACAAGGTAAAAATAATTGAATACTTTCCATGCAGAAATTCTCCTACTTCAGATTTATTATTCATGTTTGCACACAGTGCTGTATTATATCCAAAATCTTAAGCATGTCTTTGATTTAGAGCTCTTTTTTATGTGCTGAGGGTTATTGACACATTTTAAAGATGCTTCATTCATTCCCAATTCCTTTGCCTATTATTTAATTTTGCACATGGTAAAGAGCTCTCTCCTCTTTATATTTTTAAATATAAAAAAATAGATTATGTAGCATCAAGAAAACTATAATGAGGATTTTCTTTTCCAGATCTGAACCTTATTTTGCTGCTTTTTACTTAAGACAGTTTAGATGATTAGGAAATCAGATAACATTTATTGGATTCAAATTAAATTTAGGAGTATGCTTTCATTCTGTGAGTTCCATTCTTTTCCACTTTAAAAAGCTATTTCTTGTTACAGATCTGTATTTATAAAATATGTGAGAAATATGAAAAAAGTGAATAAATTTTAGTTCTTGATTCTTTTTTTCTTCAGTTATTGTTTAATGGATTTGAAAAAATATCACAGGTACTCTGTTGAGGTGTTTTGTCAAAAGTAACAAATTCTTATCTGATTTTGTATGTGTTCAATCATATCTTACTAAGCTTTATTATATATCATTAGTGGGACCATTTACAGTAGCTGAAGACTGGTATATATCTTCATCCAAAGTCAAAACTGTCAACATAGAATATTTAATATTAAATACAAGATCCTCTCTTGAAAACCTTTTAAAAATATGGGAAAAGGTTCCAGAATTTGAACATGGTGTGCCTCTCTGGAGTTCTTTCTGACATAAAATTCTTCATTTCACTAATTATAAAATAATTTATAGTCTATACTATTTTAAAATTATATCATATCAATCAAAAACTAGATTCTGTTGTAGAAGATGTAATCATATTCTTACATACCGTGTTTCCCTGAAAATAAGACCCTGTCTTATATTTTTTTGAACCCTGAAATAAGCACTTTACCTTATTGCCATGCGCTCAAAAGCCCGATTGGCCTTATTATCAGGGGATGTCTTATTTTGGGGGAAACAGGGTACTATATTAAATACTTATAAATCATTTGATTTGGAACCTTAATCAGGACAGGAATCTATTACAGTATCCCTGACAGATCGCTGACTTTGTATGAAAATCTACAGCAAACTACTGCAATTTTAGTAAACTATTCTACTGTTTAACCATTCTTTACAATAATGAATTAATTTCCATAATGGAGATTGAACTGTAAACAGCACTGTAAAACTGGCAAATCTTTTCATTTTCCTCTCTTATATTAAAACTGAAACGTGAAGATCAGTCTGTTGTTATATAGCAGTGATGGCTAACCTTTTTGCCGTCGCGTGCCAAAAGTGGGGAGAACGTGGGGAGTTACGGGTGCGGGTGCCCACATCCATAATTCAATAATTCAATACGCCCCGCCCTCCTGCGCATGCATACGTGACCTCCCCCCACTTCCCCCTGCTTTTGGCACCCGATGGCACAGTGGGTCCAGTAGGCCTGTTTTTTCCCCTCCCCAGGCTTCAGAGGCTTTCTAGGAGCCTGGGGTGGGCAAAAACAGTCTTCCCCATCCCCCCAGAGGCCTTCCGGAGGCCAGAAACAGCCAGTTTCCTGACTTCCGGTGGGACTGGAAGGCCTGAAAATCAGTTGGCTGGTGTGTGCATGCGTGCTGGAGCTGAGCTAGGGTAACACTTGCGTGCCCACGAATATGGCTCCATGTGCCACCTGTGGCACCCTTGCCATAGGTTCGCCATCACGGTTATATAGGGTGCTGTCTAGCATTAAGAAGATCCAGCTTTGAGTCCATTCTAAACAATATAAACTCACTATATGACTTTGAACAAATCACTGTCTTTCAGCCCAACCTCTCTTATAGGTAGTCATTGCAAAGGAAAAATGAAAGATGTCCATTTAAGCTACCTTGGATTGCTGAAGAAAAGGTGGGATATAAACTTCAATCCAAAATTTTACTGAGGAAATGATTTTCTTTCTTTGAGGTTGACCATGCAGCAGCAATAAAAGAGTATAGTAGGTCTTCTGCAGACCAGGAAGAACCTTTACCACATGAACTGAGGCCTTCGGAAGTATTAAGCATGACCATGGACTATTTAGTAACTCATATCATGGACAAAGGAGAAGGGAACTACAGGGAATGGTATGATTTTGTCTGGAACAGAACGCGAGGGATAAGAAAGGTAACCATTAAAAAAAAAAGCATTTTATTTCACAGAATAAATACAAATAGAAGGGTAAGGCTGAAGGAAATAAAAAGTGAGGGCAAGGAAGAGGGACACATTGTGGAGATAGCAAGATAATGCTTACCTTTTCCCTCAAACACCACACATTCTTGGCCTTGGTTCTCAAACTTACCTACCTACCTACTTATTTATAAAATTTGTAGGCCACCTCAAAATAATTCTGGGCGGCTTCAGTCATAAACATATGGAAGGTATTGAGATTTAGTTTTTCTTTGTTGCTTTTGCTGTCTTTGAACATTAATTCTATTTATGCTGTTTGATTTCTAGCTTGCCTGTTTTTTCCCCACTTCCTCTTGCCTGGAAATATTGGTTAATCTGTATCACCTTTTCATCTGCTGTTCCACTAATGAAAAAAGTGATCTCTTTTAACTGCATACTTCTTGGGTTGGGATCCGAAGGTGTTTGGAAGACCTTCATTTGCATTATATAAAGCATTAAATGAGATTTAATGATTTATATCTTTTATAAGATAAATGATGTAATAAGTCACACACACACACACACACACACACACACACACACGTAGTTTGTTTTGTATTGTTTTTCTATTTTATGGGGTGAATATAAATATATTTTGTATGTTCTTGATTTGATATTTTATCTTTTTATGTTTAATAAAGTTTGTTTAAAAAAGATTTATAGAAACATATAATTAAAAATAGCTTCATAAAGTTTGTAAGTAGATTTTGATGGGTTTTATTTTGTTGAATTTTATTGTTCTAACAATTTGCCATTTTATGTTTGGCTAGGATATAACCCAGCAACATCTGTGTTCTCCTCTGACTGTTTCCTTGATTGAAAAATGTACCCGTTTTCATATTCACTGCTCCCATCATTTGTGTGAAGAACCCATGTCATCATTTGATACAAAGATTAACAACGAAAACATGACAAAATGTCTCCAGAGCCTGAAGGAGATGTATCAGGACCTTGCAAACAAGGGTATTTACTGCAAGGGTGAAGCAGAATTTAGGGGATACAATGTCCTCCTGAACCTCAACAAGGGAGATATTCTCAGGTGACTTTTTAAATGTTTACAACATTGATTTGACTTTTTTCACTGCAAACATTTCATTGCATTGTTAATAAATCTTGTCAGAATGACAAGAATGAATCACTTTTAATATAGAGAAGTGTAACTATATGATAGGGTGTTCAGTGTTGTTTGACTAGAATCTGCATTCCAAAAGATAGGCAAGTCAGCATTAAAAAGTAGAACACTAATAGGTAAGAGCAAAAATGCAGTTTAAAATATTTATTATTTTAAATTGATCAAAGTATCATTGGATAATATAATATTAATTCTTACAATTTGCTGGGAACATTTATAAGAGTTCTGAGGGTCATATTCAATGGATCTCTGGACATTTTTTGAACTCGTTGCAGAATTTCATAGTGCAAGATTAGAAGAGATCAAAGCTTTATTACCATCTAACACTGCCAAAGACAAAACCATCCATCTATCATTAGTTCTTTTAAATTATCATGTAGTCCAGAACAGTGTTTCTTGCTAGTTGCTAATGACAAATTATATCCTGCTTTTGAAATCAATGGGCTAGCTGCATTTGTTTAGCAGTATTAAATTGTCCAGGTAGTAGGCTTCTTCTCAGTAGATAGACATTGATAATTATTTGTCCCCAAGAGTCTATTTCTTTTTTGTAATAAAGAGAATTACAATTCTACAAGAGAATTGTAATTCATACAATTTCATAAATTTACTGATAAATTTACTGATCTTTTGCAAAAGTATGCTCCTCAAGCCAAAATAAAACAGTTGTAAGTTAGCTAGTTCAAAAGCAAAGAGTTGAAGCACCTTAAAGGTTAACAGATTTATTATGACATGCACCTCATCAGTCCCATGAAAAAGTTGGTTACTGTCATAATATTAATTTAAAAGATGATAAGTTGACAAAGTTGAGAGGTGCAAGAAATTGTTTTCATTGTTTTATATTGACTTCATTACTGCGTCTTCTGATTGTTCAATCAAATCCTTATATCTATCAATATCTGTTTTTATTTGCAGGCCAGGGAAAACTCTATAATGAAATTTATTCTGGTCTAAAGACTACTTTGATAATAATTATTGTAAATTTATTCACATGTTTTACTTAGCTGTAGTGTGATGTCTTTTGGCTTACTGTGGTGTGAGTTGGTGTTATAAGGATCAGATCACTGATTCACAGCACTTTGAATTAAAAATAATTAGTCCAGCCATTGCTTTTGCTTAGCATATTAACATAGCTATCCATCTGTCATTAATAATGCATATATTTTAAAATAAATATTTAGATACTGAAATAAACATTTCAAATATTTTGTGGCAGTTTTAAATTTAAATGCATAATTCTGTATGAATTTCAAGCTCAAGTATCCCAATGTTTTTGCAACTTCTTTTAATGTACTTGTTCCATGCTTCCATTGCAAATAAAAAAGTGAGCTTTTTCCATCTTGATCTCAACAGAGAAGTGCAACAGTTTCGTCCATCTGTCCGAAACTCCCCTGAAGTTAGATTTGCAGTTCAAGCTTTTGCTGCATTAAACAGCAATAATTTTGTCAAATTTTTCAAACTTGTTCAAACAGCATCTTACCTGAATGCATGCTTGCTTCATTGCTATTTCAATCAGGTAAGAAATAACAGCCATTTTAATGTTTATAATATTACGCAGTACAAAGATTTTTTTATATTATATTACATTACATTGCATAACAGACAACTTCTGTATTCTTATAACAGACTATTTAACTTTTCTATGCATCCTGATGGATTAATGTGCCTTTTGCAAAACAGATAAAATCCTGAAAATCCTGATAATAGTAATGATTTCCCACTTAGTTTTTTAAGTGGGTGGATTTTATTATACACCTAAGCAAGGCAGTAGACCAGGGGTGAAATGCTCCCGGTTCAGACCGAATCGCCTGATCCGGTAGCGATGGCGGCGGGTAGTTCGGAGGTTGTAAAAAAAAAAAAGCCTTAAAAAGCCTCTGACGTTCCCAGCTGAGTTGTCTGATTGTCAGAGGCTTTTAAAAGCATTTTTTTTTACAACTTCTTTGGCCGAAGAGGCAACTCAGCTAGGATCGTCAGAGGCTTTTAAAAGCAATTTTTTCTGCAACCTCTTAAGGTTGTAGAAAAAATGCTTTTAAAAGTAAAAAAAAAAAAAGTTGGCCACACCCACCCAGTCACATTACAAGCCACCAAGCCACGCCCACAGAACCAGTAGTAACAAATTTTACATTTCACCGCTGCAGTAGACCAAGTATTTTCATTGGTGGACAATGATTGACTTTGTTTTTAAAAGTAGTCTTTTCCACTGATAGCATTCCACGGTTGGTGTTTTCCAAGGACATGTTTAATACAACTGTAGACATGGTTTTATGAGTTAAGACTGAGCTCTTTAAAATATAACATCAAGAAACGTACAAGCATATAACAAGCAGTGAAGACATGAATACTTTTCAATGTATTGTTGAGCTTTCAGTATTCATAGCATTGCAGAGATACTTTAATCTCTGCAATTACTTTATAGACTTCTTTATCTTTTGCAAAAACAAAAGGAAACTTTTATTGTTAAAGATGATCTTCTTAATATTTATACAGCTTTATTTTCCCCCAAAAGGTCCATGCTGTGTGACCTATGGTCAATACAACTTCCAAACCCATTGTGGTTGTGCATGAAACATTCAACTACCTCCCCCCCAATTAATATTTGACAGAGACCATAACATACTTTTAATATTAGGATTATGTAATAAAATGTTAGAAAGGAGTGAAGATATTAATATCTCTTAAAATATTTTTCAGATTCGTAAAGATGCTCTAAAGTGTCTCAATTTTGCTTACACTGTGAACTATCAGAGATCCACTATATTTCCACTGGAGAATATAGTTCGCATGTTGCTGTTTAGAAACCTTGAAGAAGCAACTGATTTTATAAGTTATTATGGCTTGGGGGTGTCTGATGGGTAAGTAGTTGTTTTGCATAACAGGATGGGGAGTTTAAATGAGGTGATCATGTGGATTAGTATGTCACAATTCCAACAGTAATGGGCAGGCTCCATTATGGTTATGAATTGAGGATTTCCAAAGACTGATTCAAATTATTGATTCAGTTTATGCATTATAAAGTATCTGACACAGAAACTTGTTCTAGTTTAATTTTAATATTGGATTGGCCACATGTTCCCCTTGTATAATAAAATATTAGTCTCCTTTCTGTTATCATTTTAACATCTGCCTGAATAGACCAAGATTGAAGATCCCAAATGTTGAAAGTCTTTGAACTGGTCTTTGACAGATGATTGGATAATACAATAGTAAAAATGTTGTGATAAACCTGACATATGACAGAATCTGCAGATTTATTTATTTATTTTATTTATATAACCTATGATCAAGTGCCAAGTCCACTGGGTCCTAGGTTTTTTTATTGGAAAGCACTTGCCACAGATGTTTTTTTAACTGATCTAAAATAACTCTACAAAGCCAAAAAGCTGGGGGGGGGGGGTTATTGTTCATATACATAATTTCTACAAATATAATGTACTTAATATATTATATTTGGATAGTTATGGCTTTTATGTTTTTAAGTGGGATTCATATTAATTAATTGCCACAAATGTCACATCAAAGGAGAGATAAATTAAGACACTATTATGATTTATTGTAGATGTGTTTTTTTTAAAAAAATTGATTTATATGCTGCCCTTCTCCGGAGACTCAGGGCGGCTTACAATGCGTTAAGCAATGGCCTTCATACTTTTTTTGTATATTTATACAAAGTCAGCTTATTGCCCCCACAAACTGGGTCCTCATTTAACCTACTTTAGAAAGGATGGAAGGCTGTGTCAACCTTGAGCCTGGTGAGATTCGAACTTACAGTAATTGCAGACAGCTGGTGTTGATCACTTTGCTTTTAGTCTGCTGAGCTAAACCAGGCTCCTATTTGAAAAAAACTCTTGTGAAATAGTTCATTATAATCTTGAAATAACATGTTTTGTACTTCCCCTACACAGTTCTGTGGAATTGAATCGGTCTGCCTTTTTGGAACCAGAAAGCTTGCCCAAACCAAAGAAATCACTGTTTGTTGGGCAGAAGCTCACTCTGCCTATTGGAGAAATTGTCAGTGGGGGGCCTCTACAGCACATGACTCCTCATGTACCTTTGTGTAGTTTTAATGCTCA
This sequence comes from Ptyas mucosa, assembly GCA_012654045.1. Classification (NCBI taxonomy): domain Eukaryota; kingdom Metazoa; phylum Chordata; class Lepidosauria; order Squamata; family Colubridae; genus Ptyas; species Ptyas mucosa. The sequence continues at coordinate 3,140,198 of WNWU01000072.1, forward strand.
GAACAAGTACACAGGAGAGAATTCAGTAGTGGATTCAGCCAGCAATCTTCAGAAAGTCAGTGCTGATATAATAGGTAAGCTACAGTCACAAAATGACAATAGAAATTATGATTGTTTCCTAGAACCTATTATAAAAAATATACTGGCTGTCATAGTTTGCATTTACTATAGATATTTCATCACTCTGAAACTTTAATATTAAATACAACAAAGTCTTGTTAGAGACTTTGCAGTTCATCTGATTGAAATGATGTAGTTATTTGTAGAAAGCAATCTAAGTTAATGTAGAAAGAGGACTCAAGCTCTTGCATGGTATTTTTTTCATCAAGGTTATAATAATTTGTATCGAATTACTAACTCATCTTTTTTTTTAAAATTTGATTTATATGCCGCACTTCTCCGGAGACTCAGGGCGGCTTACAATGTGTTAAGCAATAGCCTTCATATTTTTGTATATTTATACAAAGTCAGCTTATTGCCCCATAATCTGGGTCCTCATTTTTATCTACCTTAGAAAGGATGGAAGGCTGAGTCAACCTTGAGCCTGGTGGGATTTGAACTTGCAGTAATTGCAGGCAGCAGATGTTAAGTGGATGTTAATGACTGCCTTAGTCTACTGAGCCACCAGAGCTCTTAAGGAAGGTCCAATGTGTTTTTTAGTTCAATGCTTTGACTTGATCCTATCCTTTGATAGAATGTAGGTTTAGAAGTATAACTATATAATTACCACATTTTTAATGTTAGTGTTTCACATACTAATAATCTCTCAGTGATAAATTATTATCATTATATACTATAGAACCAGTAAACAGGTAGAATGTTTAAGGTCATCCAAAAGTATTCTTAGCAGAAGAAAATTTTAGATAGAAATCTTTGATCAATGATTTAAGTTATGAATTATTAACAAGATGAGAAAAAGAATTCTGGACAGTGGTACACTTTCTAATCTCTTGTGCCTTAGATCTAATATTTGCCTTTTTGAAATAATATTGTTTTTAGAGAAGAACATGCTAGTATATATATTACTCACATGTGATTTTAAAAGAGAATGCACTCCTTTAAATAACAATAAACAGAACAGTCTTATTTGTTCTGGAAGAAAGATTGTTTTCGACTGCATTAAATTTGGTTTGTTTTTTTCTCCCAATGCTCCATAATGACTTTAATAGCATAAATTGTATGTACTAAATCTAATGAAAGTAACTGTAAAACTGCCAGTGAATAGTAAAATATAGTATCTCTGAATAGCATGAGAAAAAATAAGTACACCCCATGTAGTTTTTTCTTTTTTAGCATGTAGACATATCAATAATTTATCTTCATTCAAACAACCTATAAAGGTAATGTAATTGAACAAAACTATAAAAAATGACTTTTCAATCATTTATGCAACAAAAAAAATCAACAGATATTCCTGCAAGTAAGTACACCCCTGGATTGAATATCTGAATAGAAGAATAGAATAAAACTTTATTACGGTCATCGACCAGCAATAGACATACAATGAATTAAAATTACTTCTGACATTAATTGTGAATAACATCTCTGTTATGAAAATACATTATCTCAATCCTAATTTACATGCTTGTAAGAATGTGGGTAAATGTATTGTTATAGATCTCAAAATATTGGCACCAGTTGATATTATAATTCAGTAACCAATTTTTTTCTTGTGGATATTGCAGCGACACAAAATTTTGCCACTGCACGCGTGATAGCCGGATTAGAGTCTTGGAGGAGAAAGCCTATATAAAAGTCCTCTGTCCTCCCTGGCAATCTCTCTAGTAAGGGGAGAATGTATATTGACCTACATACTCTGTATAACTCACAGTGCAATAGAACATGTGAGATATCTTCGACTTCTCCCTTTCCACATATACATACCCGTTCTGCTATCGGTGTTCTCTTGTACCTGCCCTGGAGAAGTGCTGAGGGAAGAATATTAAATCTGGCTCTGAAGAAAGCTATTCTTTGTTTTGGGAAGATCAGATCATTTAGATATCCTGCTGATTCCCACACACCCTGCTTGATTCTGTCCCTAATGTGGAGAGGCAACCTATTTAGTTCTTGGAACTCCATGTCCTTCAATGAATTGACTTCATTCAGTCAATTACTACTTGCTTTGCTTTGTCAAAAGCCGAGGCATATTAGGAATACAGATGAAAGCCCATAAGAGCCCAGCTTGTGATCTATTGCCTGTTTCCAGGGGGAGGGGAAGTTGTCAGTCAGCACTAGCGGGGACAGTCCCTCTGGAAAGTAATGAATTTTCAGCCAATAAATGATCATCATTTTCCAGGCTTTTACCTGAATTTGAGGCATACCTGTCTCAATTCTTATCTGGGCATTTGGAGTTCCATTGGGTGCAGCTAAGATGGCTCGCAGGAATTTGGTTTGTATAGTTTCTAGCAAGTTTTTCTTTGCTAGGATTCCTGTTTGTGCCCCATAAAGAATATCTGGAATTATCTCCTTTGGCAGAAACAACCTTGAGTAGCCATATCTTGTAACTTTGTATCAGTCCTTTACACCAGGGGTGTCAAACTCAATTTCATTGAGGGCCGCATCAGCGTTGTGTTTGACATTGGGCCGGGGTGTGTATGGCCAGCTCGATGTCACTTTTGTCGGGGGTGCCTATGGTGGCCTGAGCGCTCTGACAGCGAAAATGGGCTCCTGAGCCCTCCCAAGCTCCGTTTTCGCTAGCAGAGGCACTCTGGGCCAGTCCTTCGCTGTTTCCAGGGTAGCCCTGTGGGCCAGGTCTAACCACGCTGTGGGTCAGATTCAGCCCCTGGGACTTGAGTTTGACACGCGTGCTTTACACTAATTGGAAATAATTTTTACATACTGCTCAGTGCAGAATTTTTGCGGTTTCAGAAACCATTTCAAATCACACTACAACATTTTAGTGGGATCTAGATTTGGGCATTGAATTGGCCATTTCAGAGTCCTCCATATTTTTTTCCCCCAACTATTCCTTGGTGGATATTTTGGAATGTTGGGGGATCATTGTCATATTGCAAAGTCCATGTTCTTTTGAGCTTCAATCTGATAGATTGGTCTCACATTATCCTCAAACACAACAAAGAATTCATAGTGTGTTGCCCAAACCCTGTTGCAGCACAGTAGACCCAAACAATAATATTTCTAACACCATGGCATCACATAAAATTTTGTCTTTGGTTCTCGCCATTTTGTAGGCAAATACTGTGTCTTTACCCCATCTGTCCAGAGCATGTTGTTTTGGATGTCCTGGCCTTTGCCTAGGTATTCATGAACTTGCTGGGGTGGCCTGGCCTAGACAAGTTGGCAGCTTTCTTCTCTTGTAGATGATTATCTAGGCAGTGGGAAGATTGATATCCAATTGCTTGGCGATCTTTTTAAATCCCTTTCCATAGTCATAGTCATATGTAAATTTTTTTGTGACTACCTCAGAGAGCTAAGGAAGGTGACATCACACAGGTCAAAAACAATGAGCAAATCAAGCTAAACATCCTCCCAGATCCTGTTTAATGATATTCTAAATAATTTCAGCTGTTCTGGTGGACTGGATTCTAATTATAGGTATTTGAGGTAGTAATAAATGTAGGAGGGGTACTTACTTTTTCCACATGCAATTTGCATTTATGTTTATAGCAATTATAATGGCTTACAATGGACTACTAGAGATTAACAATTGCTTCTCTCAATGACTAAGCTTCTGATCCTATTTTTTTAAAAAATTTGATTTATATGCCACCCTTCTCCGGAAACTCAGGGCGGCTTACAGTGCATTAAGCAGTAGCCTTCATACTTTTGTATATTTATACAAAGTCAGCTTATTGCCCCCACAATCTGGGTCCTCATTTCACCTACCTTAGAAAGGATGGAAGGCTGAGTCAACCTTGAGCCTGGTGGGATTTGAATTTGCAGTAATTGCAAGCAGCTGATCTTAATAACAGTGAATTAGTTCACTGCGCCACCAGGACTCCTCTATTTGTTTGATCCTAATTGTGGTTGTAAGTCAAGGATTGTCTATAAAAGGACATATTTGTTATATTCCCTTTATCAATATTGCTGAAATGAAGATCAAATATAATTTGAAATAATTTGAAATTGTCAAAAAATTCAATGGGGTATATAGTCTCTTTAACATATGACTGTTCTTTGATTTAGATTGTTAACATAAATTTAACAAGCCGCCCTGTTTAGGGTGACCCGCTCCTTCCTTCATCTGGGAGTGCAGGAAGACCCTTTGCAGGGTTGAGCTGAGGATTTTGTACAGTATCTGCATGATAAAATCACTCAGATTCAGGAAGACTTGGCCGCTGACTGGATTAGTTCAGACGAGATGACTGAGGCAGGTCTTGAGAACGTTATCTGGGAGGAGTTCGACCCTGTGGCTCCCGAGGACGTGGACAGGATCTTGGGATGGCTGAACACAACCACATGTTTATTGGACCCGTGTCCCTCCTGGTTGGTGCTGGCCTCCCAGGAGGTTACATGAGGCTGGCTCCAGGGGATTGTTAACGCTTCTTTGAGTGAGGGTGTCCTGCCGGCCGCCTTGTAAGAGGTGGTGGTGAGGCCCCTCCTCAAGAAGCCCTCTCTGGATCCAGCTGTTTTGGCCAACTATCGTCCAGTCTCCAACCTTCATTTTATCGCGAAGGTTGTTGAGAGTGTGGTGGCGTGGCAGCTTCCCCAGTACCTGGATGAAACTGTCTATTTGGATCCGCTCCAGTCCGGTTTCAGGCCTGGGTACAGCACGGAAACAGCATTGGTCGCGTTGGTGGATGATCTCTGGAGGGCTCAGGGTAGGGGTCATTCCTCTATCCTGGTCCTGTTAGATCTCTTGGCGGCTTTTGATACCATTGACCATGGTATCATGTTGCGCCGGTTGGAGGGATTAGGGGTGGGAGCCACCGTTTTGCGATGGTTCTCCTCCTATCTCTCCGACCGGTCGCAATCTGTGTTGACGGGGGCAGCGGTCGACTCCGAGGCGCCTTGTTTATGGGGTGCCACAAGGGTCGGTCCTCTCGCCCCTCCTGTTTAACATTTATGTGAAGCCGCTGGGTGAGATCATCCGTGGTTTTGGGGTGGAGTTCCATCAGTATGCTGCTGACACCCAGTTGTACATCTCCACCCCAGACCATCCAAACGATGCCTTGGAAGTGATGTCCCAGTGCCTGGAAGCCGTGCGGGTCTGGATGGGGAGAAACAGGCTTCGACTCAACCCCTCCAAGACCGAGTGGCTGTGGCTGCCGGCGTCCTGGTATAGCCAGCTGGTGCCATCGCTGGTTATTGGGGCGAATCACTGGCCCCCACGGAAAGGGCTCGCAACTTGGGTGTCCTCCTGGACTCACGGCTGTCTTTAGAAGAGCATATGACAGCCGTGGCCAGGGGGGCTTTCTATCAGGTTCGCCTGATACGCCAGTTGCGCCCCTTTATAGATTGGGACTCCTTACACATGGTCACTCAAGCACTCATCACTTCTCGTCTGGACTATTGTAACGCTCTCTACGTGGGGCTCCCCTTGGGGTGCAACCGGAGGCTCTAACTGGTGCAGAATGCGGCCGCGCGGGGGATTATGGGAGCGATGGGGTGCTCCCATGTGACACCTCTCCTGCGCGAGCTGCATTGGCTTCCAGTGGACTTCCGGGTGTGCTTCAAGGTGCTGGTGACCACCTTTAAAGCGCTCCATGGCTTAAGGCCGGGGTATTTACGGGACCGCCTTCTGCCACCAATCGCCTCCCACTGGCCAGTTCGCTTCCACACAGTGGGCCTCCTCAGGGTGCCGTCGGCCAGACAATGTCGGCTGGCGACCCCCAGGGGATGAGTCTTCTCTGTGGTGGTGCCTACCCTCTGGAATGACCTCCCCCCAGAGATACGAGTGATCCCAGACCTCCGGACTTTTCGTCGGGCCCTTAAAACTCATCTCTTTCGGTTAGCTGGGCTGGCCTGACCCCATGCTGGTTTTAAAGTTTTGTTATTGATTTTAATTCGAAATTGGGCCAAATTTATTTAAATCATTTTAATTATTTTTAACTTTTGTATACTGTGTTTTTAGTTGGCTGTTCACCGCCCTGAGTCCGAAAGGAGAAGGGCGGTATAGAAATTTAATTAATAATAATAATAATAATAATAATAATAATAATAATAATAATAATA
>WNWU01000072.1:3146342-3159137 GCA_012654045.1 Ptyas mucosa
TAATAATAATAATAATAATAATAATAATAATAATAATAATAATAATAAATGCTTAATATGAAAATAATTCATTCCAAATCTGAGTATTAATTCATCTGGCTGGGTATTCTGTTACAATAGACAGTGTCTCTTTGACAAGCAGTAATATTTTATAGTTCAGGTTTCTGAGGTAATTCCCCTAAACCATACCTTTACCCATGGTTTTCAGAAACCATCCTGGAAAAGTCTGCCTTGAAGACTTTTGAAAAAACATTTTTAAAAGTTATGAAAATATTGTTTCTCTTGCTTAATAGCTTGATATTTTACTGCCTGTTTTTGCCTACAGAACCAAGAATAGGAGAAGAAAATGTAAAAATGGAAGCACTTCAATCTCAATCATCATTTTTACTTCGACCATTCCCATCTTCACTGGTGCCTTCCTCTGCAGAGTCCATCTTCCAGCCCATCGCACAACCATTGTCTCCCACACCAAAGCATCAGCCTGAATATAGTGATATGGTGAGAAGCATCTGACATTTCTTAAATTATCACACCTTTTTAAAAAAAAAATGGTTTTATATTTCTACTTTTGTTTTAATGTAACAATTCTTGATATAAGAGACATAGTTATAAAAACTTAAAGGTAGACTATGGTGTAAAAATAATAGTAGTGATTGAGAAAATGATCTTTTTGCCCTCAAAATGGAGCATACAATCCCTCAGAATATGCAGCTTCTCCTGGCACTTGTACTTTCTTCCTCCTACAGAACTTTTCCATTAATTTAATTTAATTTATCGAATTTCTATGCCGCCCAACTCCCAAGGGACTCTGGGCGGCTTACAGCAAAAAATAATACAACAAAGAACATAGGAAAATTATTAAAAAACATTATAAAAACATTTTAAAAACATTAAAAGCCCATGCACATCATTCATGGCCGGATCTCGCAAGATTGCAACAGCTAGATCAACGGCCCCAGGCCTGCCGGAAAAGCCAGGTCTTCACTGCTTTCCGGAAGGCTAATAGGGTCTTCGTATTCCTATTCTTCCCAGTGAATAAGTGTGAGGAAAGCTTCTGTATTCAGCTGAAAGGTTTTATATTACTTTATTCTGATCCTTGCCTTAGGGCCCTGGGTTTGATAGGGATAACAAATGGAAGGGTAATTCCAGCTGTTTGCTTGCTTGCATCCTATCTTCATTTTTTATTTTTATTTTTGCAAATAAGGCAGCTAACATCCAATACATTTTCCTCCTGTTTTCACCAGAACAACAAGCCTGTGAAATGGGTTGGGTTGAGAGACAGTGACTGGCCCAAAGTCACTCAGTTGGTTTTCATGGCTAAGTTGGAACTTGAATTCATGGCTTCTCAGTTTCTAGCTCGGTGCCTTAACCACTAGATCAACCTGGCTCTCAAACCAGGAGAAGTTTTCTCTGCAGAATATTGGAAGACAAAACAGTCTCCCTGCCCTTGAAAAATGTGTTTCTATAAGCAGAGCCCTGCATTCTGTTTTAACCCTCTTTTCAATTTTTTCCACTTCTCCTTTCTTTAATTCAGAAAGTTTCACTACAGTTTTTCCTATAGAAATAGGCAAACTTTCTAGGCTTTTACACCGCTCTGATAAGAATGCTGATATTTAGAGACTGAGTAGTGTTGTAATATTGCCTTAAATTCTCTATTTCATCAAATGTTTGAGTTTTAATATTGTGCTACCATGTACGGTACCATTTTATTTGTCTTGGTTCTACAAATATGTGCTAAAAACAGCGTTGAAGACTAATTCTTACTCTCTTTGCTTCTTAATATCAGGACATTTTAGAAATAGCTAAAGACCTTATGTATGAGATACTAGAAGAAGAATGCTTAGAAATCAGCAGTACAGGAGCAGACTATGTACAAACAGCAATATGGTATGTATAGATATTGTTTTTAATGATAGTTTGGAAACAGGTATTGGTGTTTGCTCATTTGTCATTGTAGACATATCCTGAATACTATAATAAGGTAGTGCAACTTTCTCTAATGTGTACATCCTCCAAATATGTGCATTATAACTTCCCAAATTATGTAGCCAGCATGGCTTTTACTAAGAATTCTAGCAGATGAACATGCTCAGGTTGGGGAAGATTCAAATAAAACATGGATCAAGGGTTGATATTGAATAACTTTTCTAATTTAGAGAGAACATGAGAAATGCCACCGTTTTGGTCTGATGCTTTATCATTATCGTTATTTTTATTTAAAATTTAAACTACCGTATATACTCGTGTATCAGCCGACCCGCATATAAGCCAACCCCCCCCTCCCCCAATTTTACCCCAAAAAACTGGGGAAACTTGTTGACTCGCGTATAAGCCGGGGGTGGAAAATGCAGCGGCTACTGGTAAATTTCAAAATAAAAAAAGACTGGTCAAAAGTGCGAGGACCTGTCAGAAATCACTTTTTTCAGCCCTCTGGGTAGTCCTTTTGTGCACATGGACTACTCAGAGGGCTGAAAAAGTAATTTTTGACTGGTCCTCGCACTTGTGACCAGTCCTCAAACTTACGACTGTCCTCACATTTTACGTTTTTGCCCTATCTTGTCACCATGGTGAAGAGAAACAGTTCTGAAATGAGTGACATGTTTTTAAGAATGTTGCACGGGCATAAATGTGAGGATGGTCATAAGTGTGAGGACCAGTCAGAAGTGCGAGGACTGGTCACAAAGGGCTGAAAAAAGTGATTTCTGACAGGTCCTCACACTTTTGACCGGTTTTCGCACTTATGACTGGTCATCATTTATGCCCATTGTAGCATTCTTAAAAACGATGTCACTCATTTCACAACTGCTTCTCTTCACCATGGTGACAAGATAGGGCCAAAACGTAAAATGTGAGGACAGTCGTAAGTTCAAGGACTGGTCACAAGTGCGAGGACCAGTCAAAAATAACTTTTTCAGCCTTCTGAGTAGTCCATGTGCATAAAAGGAGTCCATGTGCATAAAAGGAGAGGGAGGAAGAGAGGAGGAGAAGAAGAAAGGAAGAGGAAGTAGGGAGGAGAAGAAGGGGGGGAAGAGAAAGTAAGAAGGAAAGAAAAGAGGTGGTAGGTTTGAGGAGAAAGATTGCTGTACAATAAAAAAGATGAAAGGGAAGAAAACCAACCCCAAACACATATAAAGATATTAAGATAAAGAATGAATAAAGAATAAACTTTAAAAAATAAAAGAGAACAAATATGAATAAATAGCAATAATTAGAAACACACATACAATGTATTTTCTTTGAACAGAATATTTGGCCGGTTCACAAATTTAAATAGTGTTTAGTCATTTCACTTAAATTTACAATTTCTATATTTCCTTTTTGCCATATTTATTCCTCATCTATTTTTTAAAAAACCAATATTACCTTTCATCCTCATCTCTAATCTTAAATCAAATTTAATTTTTCACTTCTATTCTGTATTATACCCCTTCCCATTGTCATCTATTTTTATATCAATCCTCACATTGCTTAATTATGTAATATTAGTTGTTTAATACAAATTCAACATTTTAATATAAATCAATTAGTTATATAACTATCTTTTTTGTATATTAATCAATATGAACATGAATATTCCAATTATTTCCATGCAATCCAGTTTCTTACAAATCAATTAATTATATTTACCAATAATAATAAACCAAATAATTTCCCCCAATATTCTTCCAAACCACAACTTAACCATTTCTGCTTTCAACACAATATACAATTAATATCTCAATTATTACAATTCCCTATTTAAATAGAGCTTTTTTTTCTTTTGTGTTTTAAAATCTTGAACTCCCCTCTTTTGCCATTTGCCATAAATTTCCCATTGTTTGCACCAACCTTTTTTGATGAGGAAAAAGAAAAGAAATGTGCCTTAGCAAACAGCAAAGCCAACAAGCTGTTTTAGTTTCCCTTTTGGTTTCAGCAGAAGGAGAAAAAAAAATGTACTCTTTGCATCAGGCACCTTTTTGCAGCCAGCACCGATCTTCTCATTTGTTTTCTTTTAACCCTGATCAGCTGTAGGGGGGGGGGCTTTGAAGCACAAGAATTTAAAGTTTTTTTTTTCCTCTAGCCATCAGCTGGAACTCAGGAGGCAGTCCCAATAGATTGGGAGTGGGCGGGGTAAGCAAACCCCGTTCTCCCGCTGTTTCCTAGCTTGCAGGGAAAAAGTCATTTTTTTCGTGACCCGCGTATAAGCCTAGGGGGCGTTTTTCAGCCTGAAAAACAGGCTGAAAAACTCGGCTTATACGCGAGTATATACGGTATTACTTGAAGTATACTAATTTGAACATCCAGGAAAATTTAAGTTTCGGCTTTTATAAATAATTCATACCAGTACGGCATCAGTCTCTCTTTGATTAGAGAAAAGTCTAAAGGTGTCAGAAGGTAGTATCTTTCAACTGAAATCTTTTCTGTTACTCTTGAGCCTTTTGGCATTAAAACTAACATCTGTTTTCTTTCATCATAGCACATTTGTTCTCACTTCTTCATCTTCCAAATCTTCTTGACTAGATGTGAATGGGAGAAGCTTTTTTTAACTTGTAGTCAGATAGGAAGGGCTTATTGCTTTAGAATTTCAAGAAGGCCTTTTTGTGTCACTCATCTCTCAGATAATCAGTCTTCTTTAAACAGGGTTTCTATATTATCCGCAAGGCTTTTGCAGTTTCAGCACAGCTCTTCCCATACTTGTTTGACTAAAGGTTCAAGGAAAGGAAGCTAAAGGAAGCTATAATTTTATGGGTTTTATGGTATGGTTTTATTGTCCTTGTGAGCTGTCCAAAGTTGTGGTTTAAGTTTGGAAGTCATAAATATCTGTGAAATAGATATTTTCTATAATAGATTTCCTTAGATTAACAAAAACCACCTATAGGACTATGTAAAATCTTTCTCTGCATAGAAAAGCATTTTCGACCACTTTCTGCCAAGAAAGGTAAATTAAATTAATACTGATATTCCTTTATTATAACTAGCCAGATGACAAGATGATGCAGCAGGTTTTTTTGCCAATAAAACATACATTGTGGCTTAAATGCAATAGTATATTTATTTATTTTTCTTATATAGCCACATATGTGACTCTGGGTGGCTTACAATAAAATAGTATGCCCTGTTTCTATTTTCATAGCAAAAGAAGTCTGTATCCTCATTTTGGCTTTGTAAGGATAACTGCCCATATTTTATTTTCATTCATATTTTTCATTAACCTTCTTTACAGATACATACTATATTCTTAGTTCTAGGGGTGTATATATTGAAGATCATATTTTATATATAGGAACATAATTTCTCAGATTAGACCTCAAACTTTTAGGGTTTTCCTGTGTGGCTTCATGAGACATTCATCTTTTCATCTTCCCAGGCTGAATGTTATGCTGCAGTGATATTTACTTGTGCTGTGATTAGTTGGTCTGTGTCAGATCCTGTCCTGTTTTTTCTTATATAGCAGATATAAAATCTGATTAAATTAATGTTTTTACTCCTGTTTTCCTTCCCTAGCACTTTGAAGTTAAATTCCTCCTTTAAAAAGTTCCTGAGGTCATATCAACTTTTCTTTTGAATTTGAAAAATGTTGCATGCCATGTTGACTGTGAAGTTCAGATCTTGTCTTTGTTTTTTGTTTTTAATTCAAATGAGATACTGGGTTTATGTAGTAGACTCATCGGTCTATGTTTGGGTTTAACAGGAAAATTTTAATGTAGAAGAGTCTTGTACGGGGGTGTCAAAACTGGTGGCCCGCGGGCTGGATGCATCACTCACAGGCCATGCCTACTCCAGCTCCTCAAAGGGGAAAAACATCACAATACGTCACCTGATGGCAACGTGACACTGCAAGTTTGACACCTCTGGTCTTATAGGTAGATAGAAGAAAAGTATATGCAGCTTTGTGTCTTTAACCAGAGACCTCACTCCGGGGACACTAACCTTACATTTTCCCAATAAGGCATAAACACCAATATATATGCATAGCTATAATAAAAGTAGCATATGTTTAAAACTACAGATAATTTTTGATTTATGATCATTTGTTCAGCAATTGTTCAAAATTGCAACTGTGCTGAATGAAAAGGGCTTCCAACATTTGAGCTATCGCAGCATCCTGGCGATCACATGATTGCAATGTGGGTGCTTGGTGCCCACTCATAATTACAATGTGGCAGCATTCCATAGTCAAATGATCATAATTTCTAATATTCTATGCTGTTTTTCCATGAGTGGGGAAGTGAGGCAAGTGGACAAGTGGGGAAACCAGCAGAAAGTTGAAAGTGGCGGTCACACAAGGTCCTTTCTGAACATCTCAGTCCCAGTTGCCATTGTAACCCAAGGACTACCTGTATCTTTATTATAGTTTAGAGTTTCATGTACCTATGTTTGTATAAAACAAAAACAAATAGGTTGCTCTACTTACAATTTCTAATTTCAGAATTGCACTTGCAGCAAAAACCAGGCAAAGACTTAGAAGCACATGTGCACAGGCTAAAGGCCTTTCCTTGCAAGGGTCAGTCACCATACATAATTCACAATCCCCTCTCCTCTGAATCAAGGCCATTGATTTAGGGTTTTAGGCTGGTTTTTTAGGTAAAAAAAACGGAGGCTGTAAATTCTAGCCCTTCCTTGGGTATGAAAGCCAGCTGGGTGTCTTTGGGCCAATCACTCTCTTAGCCCAATTCACCTCACAGGGTCAATGTTGTGGGGCAAATAGGAGAAGTATTAGATATATTCATTACTTTGAATTATTTATTTTAAAAAATAATAAAGGTGGGATTAAAAATAAATAATTAAATTTCATCTAAACCAAAAGACAATCTTATATAGTTTAGGGGAATGTATTTTACATGCCTCTCTTAGGAATCACTTATCTCAAATTTCTTACTAAGTAAATATATTACTGGGAACATGTATAACAAAAACTCTTGAGTCTATTTTTCATCATAAAGAAATCTGAAGCCCCATAAAGAGCCCAGCAAGCAAATTAGTCAAACAGATAATGGACCTACATTAGGTATATCAAGCTCTGTTGAAGCCATTAAGGGTGGGGAGTACTCATTATACCACAGTCTCTGCAATCACAGTAGTTCCAACTTTACTGGAAAAGACATCATAAGGCAGGGGTGTCAAACTTGCGATTTGCAGGCTGGATGTGTCATGTGCTGGGCACGCCCACCCCCAATTTAGCAAAAGGAGGAAAAGTGATAATGTGACGACACCCCTGTCATAAGAGAATTGGCATACTCAAGATTTCTCAGGCCAGTGAACACCAAAGCAACAGTTTCTCATTCACTCTGCTAGGGAAATAAGATTTATAATACGTATTATTTTAGAAGGAAATATCTCATAAAATTTACAGCTTTTAAAAAGTTGTACTTGTTTTTTGCAAGATGAAAAGAAGTAAGTGAACAAGAAAATAGATGGAAGCAAAATGAATTTATGCATATTTAATGGGATGAGAAGAGACCAGAGAAGCATAGGAAGGCAGAGAAAAAAGGGAAGGTTGGGAAGGTTGAAGGAATAGCAAATGGAGCAGTGAAACATTGGGATGGAGGAGGAGGAGGAGAAATCAGCATTGGGTAAAGCTGAGGATTTTGGGATGAAGTGGCAGGTAAGGATGAGAGGGCATTGCCATAGATTTGCACTGATGTTTCAGTGCTGGGCATTTCTACTTATGTGAGCAATAGGACTAGGGCAGTGATGGTGAATCTTTTTTCCCTTGGGTGCCCACATCTACAATGCAATGCTCCCCCGCGCGCCACCCCCCGCACATGCGCACATGACTCCCCGCCGCCCTGCCCCCCATGCATGCATGCACAAACCCCCCTCTGCTGCCGTGCCCCCCCATGCATGCGCACATAAAACCCACCCACCTTGTCCCACATTTTGGGCCTAGCAGGCCTCCCTGAAGCCTCCAGAGGCCAGAAACAGCCCATTTCCGGACTTCTGGTAAGCCTGGTAGGCCTGTTTATCGCCCTACCCAGGCTCCAGAGACTTTCCTGGAGCCTGGGGAGGGTGAAAACGGCCTCCCCCAGACCCCCCGGAGGCCGGAAACGGCCCATTTCCAGACTTCCGGGGGGGGGGGTTGCCCTCCCAGAGCCTCCGTACGAGCCCTATACTTACCTGGCATCCAAAATGAGTCGCATGGAGACTCCTGGTAGGGGAGGGGCGGTGTGGGCGGGGCCAGCCAAAAATCAGCTGGCCAGCGCACTCATACGCACTGGAGCTGACCTAGGGCAACAGCTTGCGTGCCCACAGATATGGCTCCATGTGCCACCTGTGGCACACATGCCATAGGTTTGCCATCACGGGACTAGGGGATTCTTCTGGTAAATCAACACTACCTAAAATACTTGGGTTGTTTATGCTCATCTTTTAATTAACTTTTATTTTGGAGATGAAACTTTTATTTTAATATTGATGTGTTAATACATGTAACCTGGTTGTGCAAGTGAATAAGAAACACCTGTCTCGAGGAGCTGGTGAAATTGTAAAAAATTTAGAAATGTGCAGCTGGTTCTTTCAATTAAAGCTTTACAATGAATTTTATTTCTTCTATAGGGTCTCTGACACTACTATAGACGAACTAGTTACAGAAGTGATGTCTGGAATTTTGAGGCAAATTGCATCTGTTGTAATAAATGAAGAAAGGGAAAGATTTGAAGAAGAAAAGCGTCAGGCCGAAAAAGAGAAGTAACTTTTATTTAACATTTGTTCTGACACAGTTTAAAGTTTCAATGTGTACAAATTGCAGTACTACAATATATTACAGTATTGTGTTCTCTGATCCAATCAGATGTGACTATAAGAGAGAGATTCATTCAGTTATACTTGCAAAGAGACATAACAGTGACTGTTGGGGGAGCACCTCTATAGTTAGGTTTGCCTGAATCTGTCCAGTATCCATTCCCCCTGCACCTTGCTAGTTAGTCGTTTGGCCATTGTATACATATGTAGGTCAATTAACATGTAGAACTCCATCATACTCTGGGGAATCTGGCTGCTAATGGGTAAGAGTAGATTGCATGCTCCCATGTTCCCTTTTATACATTGCTCAAATTGTGTGATCATTATTTAAACACCACTAGTGTATTTGTAGAGCAATAGATTGCACACAGATGGTTCTTGATCCAACTCAAGACAGACAGACAGACAGACAAACAGACAGATGTATTTAACAAATAATACAATATAACCAGAGGATGTAAGTTAAATAGAACATAGTATTACTTGTAACTTAATAATGTTTTTATAAGTTATACTTAATACTTTATTTTTAAGGTAGCTATTTTTTTATTGAGAAACTTTGTTATTAAGGTAAGTATCTGAAGTTTTCTTAACACATAATGATTGGATTTCATTCCATCATCATCTTAGGCAAAAAAGGGAAAAAGAAGAAAGAATACAAATGTTAAGCAAGTCACTGGGTGCAGAACTGATGGAAGAAGTAATAAAGCAAGAAATAAAAGAAATTTCAGTTAAGGAGCTAAAGTACGTGAGTTGCAGAACCATGTTCTTTACTGATTGTTATGTCTTTATCATCATTAGTTTTATTATGCTTGTTCCATAAATAATTATTATCGATGTTTTCTTGCAATTGATTCTTTGTTTTGAAAGATAAAATAAAAATACTCTTCTTAGGATAAATAACACTTATTTTTTGCTATCTTTCTGCCACTTTATAATTTGTCATTCTTCTTACTGTGGATGTTTCTAATACTCTGGCTCCAGTAATGAAATGTATATCTGTTTCCAAGCAGCTAGTTGCATTTTTATTTCTTTTCTCAGAACTGTGTATTGTTTTCTATACATCTTAGGCTATTTTTCTGTAAGTGAGCATCTAAGTAAATAAATTTCTTCTTTCTTTTTTCTTTCCCTGTTTTTAATAACATAATGATTTAGACTTTTAAATAAAAGATAGTTATTACTATAACCACTTATAAGAAACTGAGAATTTCCCCAACCTTGATTTCAACAGTTTCCCCTTGCAAGTTGTTCAGAAGTAAGGAAGCATTGGAAACTGTGGAGGAGAAAACTCTTCTCTGAGTTGTTTTCTTCTTATACACCTACTGTTTATAAACCGGAATATTTTTGATGATGATGCAGGAATAATAAATAATTTCTTTTTATTTTACAAATGATAATTTAGTTCAACTTAGATGTCCATTTCAGGCTTGTTTCTTCAATTTTGCAAACTAGAGACATGATACTTTGTATGCAGTGATCAATAAATTCCATTTAAACTATATTGCAGTTCTTATCAAGAGTGTTATTTAATTTATATGACATAACATTTGCTTTTAAACAATTCTTGAATTGTTCTTTGAAATGAAATCTGTTGTATGACAGAAAGCCAGAAGTGCTATAATCTATCTTGAGATATCTGTTAAATTAATTTATTATATCTTAGGTGTGCTGTGGAGATAGATCAAAAGGCACGCATTGTCCGGTGTTCACATGAAATCTGTGCTGAAATGATGGATGCATTTTTAGAGGATGAAATTTTCCAAAATGCTAAGGAGACCCTGCAAGAACTTCAGTGCTTTTGCAAATACTTACAAAGGTATGTCAAGTGTATTAAAGTTGGCTCTTAAGAAGTTTACCGGTAATTATTCTCTTATTTGTATCATATTTCTTCCACTAATAAGCTCAGGATAAGATGTGTAAAATCTTTTCATCATTCTTGCAATTTTATTCTACAGGACATAACTACATGACAAAACTTGTCTCTTAAGTTTTAAATAGTGGAAGTATGTCTCTTTGTCTCTTGCAAATTCTCCTGGGATCTCTAATTGTCATTTATAGTTACATATCGTAATGTGTTTGCCTGGTTTGCTCTGAATATATAGTGGTAATGCTGGTAAAGTTAGCTACTCCATCCAAGATAAACTTTTAAATGGGATTTGGGACTAAATCCAAAGGTGAAACTTTATATAAGACATATATGCAGTCTGCTTAAAGAGAAAAAAGCTGGGGAATTTATTCATTCATTCATTCATTCATTCATTCATTCATTCATTCATTCTCTATAGCTGTCCATCTCATGCAGGTGGCTCTTTAAGGTGATTAAAATAGGAAGGCAACAAGAAAGACACATATCACTTCTTTTTTTTTAACTATAGGGCAAGTGAGCAATTGAATGAAGAGTACATATAATTGCTAAGTTCTATAGAGAGGTCTGTATAGCCTTTTCTTCCTTCTCTTCTAACAGTGCAGAAAACATTTGCTTCCCCACTAGAACTGGTTATAATCTGGTATCAAGCAGATAAAATACAGTCTAATTGAAAGGATGGTTCTAGAAAGTTGTGTATTTTGGCAGTCAATGAACCTTGCTTGTACATTCTCTTGAAGATGGAAAGAAGCTGTTTTGGCACGAAAGAAATTGAAACGACAGATGAGGGCGTTCCCAGCGGCACCATGTTATGTAGACCCAAAAGATAAATTGAAAGCCCTTTCACCCTCTGCAGAATGTCCAATTGCCAGGGAGCATCTAATTAAAAGAATTGTGAACTTGGGACATGCCGGGACTCTTGGTACCGCCTGCCTGCAGTAAGTACTGTCTGTCTCCATATACATGAAAGAAGAGCATGTAGCAGTTACCTCTTTCTTCCCCATGTTATGATGGTATCAGGATGATGATATGTGCAACATAGTGTTATCATAAGCTGTGGTGGCGCAGTGGTTAGAGTGCAGTACTGCAGGCTACTTCTGCTGACTGCCAGCTGCCTGCAATTTGGCAGTTCAAATCTCACCAGATTCAAGGTTGACTCAGCCTTCCAGCCTTCCGAGTAAAATGAGGACCCAGATTGTTGGGGGCAATATGTTGACCCTGTAAACCTCTTAGAGGGCTGTAAAGCACTGTAAAGCGGTATATAAATCTAAGTGCTATTGCTATCATGCAAATGATACAATATAATTTCCACTCCCACTTCTCACAATGCTTTGTATGTTATCCTGAGGAATCGGCACATTTTTTTCTCTGATCACTTCCCTTGTCTTCCTGTTATATTGGAGGATACCGTATATACTCGCATATAAGCCGAGTTTTTCAGCCCGTTTTTTAGGCTGAAAAACGTCCCCTAAGCTTATACTCGGGTCACGAAAAAAATGACTTTTTCCCTGCAAGCTAGGAAACAGCGGGAGAACGGGGTTTGCTTACCCCGCCCACTCCCAATCTATTGGGACTGCCTCCTGAGTTCCAGCTGATGGCTAGAGGGAAAAAAAAACTTTAAATTCTTGTCGTGGGGCTTCAAAGGCCCCCCCCCCCCCCTACAGCTGATCAGGGTCAAAACACAAAAGAAAAAAAAGCTCTATTTAAATAGGGAATTGTAATAATTGAGATATTATTAATTGTATATTGTGTTGAAAGCAGAAATGGTTGTGGTTTGGAAGAATATTGGGGGAAATTATTTGGTTTATTATTATTGGTAAATATAATTAATTGATTTGTAAGAAATTGGATTGCATGGAAATAATAGGAATATTCATGTTCATATTGATTAATATACAAAAAAGATAGTTATATAACTAATTGATTTATATTAAAATGTTGAATTTGTATTAAACAACTAATATTACATAATTAAGCAATGTGAGGATTGATATAAAAATAGATGACAATGGGAAGGGGTATAATATAGAATAGAAGTGAAAAATTGAATTTGATTAAGATTAGAGATGAGGATGAAGGGTAATATTGGTTTTTTAAAAAATAGATGAGGAATAAATATGGCAAAAAGGAAATATAGAAATTGTAAATTTAAGTGAAATGACTAAACACTGTTTAAATTTGTGAACCGGCCAAATATTCTGTTCAAAGAA
>WNWU01000072.1:3159537-3231878 GCA_012654045.1 Ptyas mucosa
TCCTTCTTACTTTCTCTTCCCCCCCTTCTTCTCCTCCCTACTTCCTCTTCCTTTCTTCTTCTCCTCCTCTCTTCCTCCCTCTCCTTTTATGCACATGGACTCCTTTTATGCACATGGACTACTCAGAGGGCTGAAAAAGTTATTTTTGACTGGTCCTCGCACTTGTGACCAGTCCTTGAACTTACGACTGTCCTCACATTTTACGTTTTGGCCCTATCTTGTCACCATGGTGAAGAGAAGCAGTTGTGAAATGAGTGACATCGTTTTTAAGAATGCTACAATAGGCATAAATGATGACCAGTCATAAATGCGAAGACCGGTCAAAAGTGCGAGGACCTGTCAGAAATCACTTTTTTCAGCCCTTTGAGTAGTCCTTTTGTGCACATGGACTACTCAGAGGGCTGAAAAAGTTATTTTTGACTGGTCCTCACACTTGTGACCAGTCCTCGCACTTCTGACTGGTCCTCACACTTACGACCATCCTCACATTTATGCCCGTGCAGCATACTTAAAACCATGTCACTCATTTCACAACTGCTTCTCTTCACCATGGTGACAAGAAAGGGCAAAAACATAAAATGTGAGGACAGTCGTAAGTTTGAGGACTGGTCACAAGTGCGAGGACCAATCAAAAATTACTTTTTCAGCCCTCTGAGTAGTCCATATGCACAAAAGGACTACCCAGAGGGCTGAAAAAAGTGATTTCTGACAGGTCCTTGCACTTTTGACCAGTCTTTTTTTATTTTGAAATTTACCAGTAGCCGCTGCATTTTCCACCCCCGGCTTATACGCGAGTCAACAAGTTTTCCCAGTTTTGGGGGGTAAAATTGGGAGGGTCGGCTTATATGCGGGTCGGCTTATACACGAGTATATACGGTATATGCTGCAGATAATTAGGGCCAGTCATTTCTGATGCATCTACATCAAGCATTTTGCTTGCTACTTGTGTAAACGCTTTGAGATCCAAACCAACAATGTGTCATATATAGGGCAGCCTGCCTGGGGAGACTTGCTGTTTGAGATGGGAGGAGCAGGATATTTCCTCTGAACTCCTGCCATTCTTCCAATATCCTTTCCCTGAGATCCTTTCCCATTTCTTCTCATTCTTCAGTTGCACTTTCTGTAACTTTTAAGGAGTTCTCAGAGTGATAAGTTGTTTAAATCTTAACATACTTCAAAGTATGTTTTCTTAAATAACGTCTAGCTTTCTTTTCTATTTATTTAAGTTTAAATCTAAAATAAATTAATTGGTACAGCTACTCCTTAACTTATGATTTACAGCCAGTTGCCAATTATGTGATCACCATTTTCAATTTTCTCTGTCGGCTTTCCTAGAAAGTCTATGTGGAAACTGGCAGGGAAGGTTGCAAGCTGCTGCCACTTAGCAAGATGACTCCTTTTGTTTCTGCATAGAGCTGCCTCCTGAGGGAAGCTGAACTCCTAAAGATTTCAGCTCTATTTCTGGGTATGGTCAGAGTTGGTACTCTGTCAGCATAAAATAAAAATAAAATACAGTACAACTGTGTATTCAAAGAAAATATTATAGGAGGACTTTTTAACTGATAACTATTCTTGACTTTGGTTGAAGGTTAGATGCAGGTCCTTAAACATTTGACAAATCAAAGGGCACCAGGTGGTGGCTAAGTACGAATGAGAAATGTTTGCTGTTTGATACAGTCAAGTGATTCATACAGTGGTATTTATTTTCAGGTTTCAATGGATACGGAACAAGACCATCCACCAAATGAAAGTACAACATTTTTATCAGCAATTATTACAGTATGTTGATTGTAATTAAATTATGTTAGAAAAAAGACTGAAAGCTTTGAGATTACTGTCAATCATTCTAATCTAACTGAAATCATGAGAGATTTAAGAATTAAAGATATTTTGAACCAAAAAGGAATCCATACTGGTTTTATGAGAAATAAGTTTTGTGACACCTGAACAGAGAAGAGATCCTTGTCTTACATATGTCACTGGAAGTGGACTACTGGACAAGATGCAGGAGACAAGTCAAAAACTGACTGCCCTGCCCAGAGAACTCCTCAGATTTGTGTCTGTACAATGAGTTTTAAAATGCATTTAGACAACTGCTAATTAAATAAATGATGTTTCATCTAGTGCATGACCTGCAAAAGTACTTTTTAACAAGATTTAATAAAAATGGATTTTTACATGCCCTAAAGCAGTGATGGCTAACCTTTTTGCCGTCGCGTGCCAAAAGCGTGGGGAGCGTGGGGGGTCGCGGGTGCCTGTGCCCACATCCATAATTCGATGCGCCCCTTTCCTCCCGCACATGCGCATGTGACCCCCACACACACTTTCCCCAGCTTTTGGCAAGCGATGGCACGGTGGGCCCAGTAGGCCCGTTTTCCCCCCTCCTCAGGCTCCAGAGGCTTTCTAGGAGCCTGGGGAGGGCAAAGACAGCCTTCCCCATCCCCCCCTGGAGGCCTTCCGGAGGCCGGAAACAGCCAGTTTCCCGACTTCCGTTGGGACCAGAAGGCCTGAAAATCAGTTGGATGATGCGCACATGCGTGCTGGAGCTGACCTAGGGCAACACTCGCGTGCCCGGCAATATGGCTCCGCGTGCCACCTGTGGCACCCGTGCCATAGGTTCGCCATCACGGCCCTAAAGCTTTGGAATATATTTTTTAAGAAAAAAATCAAGTTATGAACTAGCATGTTTTAACCATTATGTTTAATCAACCATTAAGTTGATTGTTGTAGTAACTATTAAATTAATACGTAGCCTTATTCTGGAAACAAATTTTCAAGAGATTTATTTTAGATTTATTGTTTTTTGTTATTAAACTAAATAATTTTAAATGGCTTAAAGTAATCTATTTTTCCTGAAACACTCTTTAGGAAATATAATCTACAATGAATATGGTTACATATTTTAATATTATATTGTGTGTCTCAGAGATACAGCATGGAGTCCACTTGATCTACCAACATTAATTGCTGAAAATATTCCTATGCAACAAGAAAAGATCTTTTGGAAAGCACTGCTTGTGTTGCCAAGTTATGATGACTATCCTGCTGAAGATCCCAACAGGTACTGCTTGAATTGAGATAGTGCAAGAGAGTCAAAGTGTGTTGATTGTGCAGTTCTCAGGTTGAATAGGATATTATTTATTTATTTATTTAATTAATTAATTAATAGGATATTGTTCCCACTCATATCTTGTTACTAATAAAATCCTGTTATCTAAACTCACAAGAAGTGTTTCATCTCCTAAGTGCAGTTGCAAGAAAAAGTATGTGAACCCCTTGGGATTACGTGGAGTTTTGCATGAATTGGTCATAAAATGTGCTCTGAACTTCATCTAATTCATAACAATAGAAAAACACAGTCTGCTTAAAATAATACTACACAAACATTAGATGTTGCCATGATTTAATTGAACATAACATGTAAACATTCACAGTGCAGGGAGGAAAAAGTATGTGAACCTTTGGACTTAATAACTGGTTGACCCTCCTTTGGCAGCAGTAACCTCAGCCAAATATTTCCTGTAGTTGTAGATCAGACCTGCACAACGATCTGGAGTAATTTTGGACCACTCCTCTTCACAAAACTGTTTCAGTGTAGCAATATTCTTGGGATGTCTGGTGTGAATCGCTCTCTTAAGGTCATGCCACAGCATTTCAATCGGGTTGAGGTCAGGACTCTGACTGGGCCACTCCAGAAGGCGTATTCTGTGCTGTTGAAGCCATTTTTTTGTTGAATTACTTGTATGCTTTGGGTCATTGTCCTGTTGCATCACCCATCTTCTGCGGAGCTTCAGTTGGCGGACAGATGGTTGTACATTTTCCTGCAAAATGTCTTGATAAACTCTGGAATTCATTTTCCCATCAATGACAACAATCCGTCCAGGCCCTGAGGGAGCAAAGCAGCCCCAAACCATGATGCTCCCTCCGCCATGTTTTACAGTGGGGATGAAGTTTTGATGTTGGTGTGCTGTGCCTTTTTTTCTCCACACATAGTGTTGTGTGTTCTTCCCAAACAACTCAATGTTGGTTTCATCTGTCCACAGTATATTTTGCCAGTAGTGCTGTGGAACATCCAGGTGCTCTTTTGCAAACTTCAAACGTGCTGCAATATTTTTTTGGACAGCAATGGCTTCCTCCGTGGTGTCCTCCCATGTACTCCATTCTTGTTTAATGTTTTCTTTATTGTAGATGTGTCAACAAAAATGTTAGCATGTGCCAGAGATTTCTGTAGGACTTTAGCTGACACTCTAGGATTCTTCTTTACCTCATGAAGCATTCTGCGCTGTGCTCTTGCAGTCATTTTTACAGGACAACCATGCCTAGGGAGAGTAGCAACAGTGCTAAACTTTCTCCATTTGTAGACTGTCTGTCTTACCGTGGACACATGAACATCAAGGCTTTTGGAGATACGTTTGTAACCCTTTCCAGCTTCACGCAAGTCAACAATTCTTGATCGTAGGTCTTCTGAGAGCTCTTTTCTGCGAGGCATGGTTCACATCAGACAGTGCTTCTTGAAACCAGTAACCCCAAAACAGGTGTGTGTTTTTAAAGGGCAGGACAGCTGTCAGCAACATATCCAATATCATCACACTGATTGGAGTCAAGGTTGGCTCACTCCTGGCTCCAATTAGCTCTTGGAGAAGTCATTAGGCTAGGGGCTCACATACTTTTTCCTCCCTGCACTGTGAATGTTTACATGTTATGTTCAATTAAATCATGGCAACATCTAATGTTTGTGTAGTATTATTTTAAGCAGACTGTGTTTTTCTATTGTTATGAATTAGATGAAGTTCAGAGCACATTTTATGACCAATTCATGCAAAACTCCACGTAATCCCAAGGGGTTCACATACTTTTTCTTGCAACTGTACATTGTTCATAACTTCAATCTTCTAGGACAACTTTTGTTCTGCTTTTAAAACCTCTTTTGCGATTTCTTTCAACTGCTTACTAATTTTTCACTTCTTTGGCCCATTTACCACAGTCTCAATTCCTCAGAGTACTCTGCTATCACCAGAGCAGACCTTTTTTATTTGCTGCAGGAAGTAAACACATGTGTTTTTTTCCTTTACCCATTGTTTTCCTGTTGGGAGAAAAATCTTTAATATTTGGAGGCCAATTCCTGTTATTGCTCCTGTCTTCCAAACCCATGGATGAAGAACATGAAGATGTATTATACTGGCTGGCCTCCATAAAGCTGGCTTGCCCAGGAGTAGGGCTCAAATATTTCATGCCCTCATTTTACCTTTGAATCTAGGGGGTGGATTTAAAAAGTAAAGCTTTTTAAAAGTTTAATTTATATTTGCATTCAATGAAAATTAAGTTCAATAAAGGATATTATTTCCGTCCCATATATTTGATATTATCCTAAAGCTGTCACATTGAACATTACCTTTGGGAGGGGTTCTGGCCACAACTCCAGATTGTTGTGCGTCACTGGATTAAACTCTTCAGGTTATATGCTCCTAGATTAGAGTGGCAGGAGCCGATAACTTTTGGAGCAAGAGTCTGGAAAGTATTTTCTGCATATTCTTAGATTAAATCTAGATAAATTTTCTAGGACAAAATCATTATGCCCTAGAAATGTGAATAGCCTTTTGCATTTTTATAGTTTGTAGGTTAGCATTTGAACACAGTTCCTGTTTTATAAATACAGAGCAGGGAAGAGAGGATTATAATTTAAAGGCCAGTATCAATGTCACTAGCCAATGTCTTTGGATAGCCTGTAGGTGAAGAGTGCTATCTGTTTTATATAAATAAACTTCAACAGCTGCATTAAAGGTGGCTTAGTATTTCTATAGGTGAAAATATCCCACTGAGCTTATCTTTGATTCTCAGCTTCTCATTGTATACTGTACTTTTTTTCTTCTGTATAATAAACAGCAGAATGCTTCCTTTCTTGTCTTTTCTCAGCACAAAATTTCAGATTGGAAAAGTAAAGGCTATAGTATCTTTATACCATATATACAATCAATAAAGTCAAGTAATACTAAGTGGTTGATTAATTTAGGATTCTTTAAATCCCATTAAACCTAGTAAGGATATTTTTTTATCAGAGCAAGCATGTATGGTATTAAGCTCTGTTTTTTTAACCAAATAAAACTTGATAAAATGAAGAAATGATTGAGAAAATATCAAAAATACACAAGAATACAAAAATACAGGAGAGAAAATACACATTGCAACTGCAAATCATTGTCTATATTTCCACTATTTAACAATAGATGTTGCTAATATAGCTAGAATGACAACTATAAACAAGAACCCTATGATTTTGCAATAGTAGTAGTAGTAGTAATAATAATAATAATAATAATGAGGAGGAGGAGGAGGAGGAGGAGGAGGAGGAGGAGGAAATCTCCCTAAATGTGGAATAGAACTATAAATAGTCCAGGTAAGGCTGAGCCTCTTCAGTGATTGTTGGGGTGTTTGAAAGTAATGATTACGGTTGTTTGCACTGCACACTACTGTTGCAGGTTCTTTAGATTTATTTTCATAAGCTGATCTTAATCAGTGCTTCAAAGTCTAATATTAAGTAAAGACATCTTCATCATCTTATATCATTTGATAAATTAATGTTTTTTGTATAGCAAATATTTAACATTTTAATTGGACATAATGCTAGGAATCAAATCTGTGATACAGTTCTAAAAGTACTTATTTCTTTTCTGGTTATAGAATTCTAATGGAATGGTTGAAAGCTAAATTTCAAATCAAAAGAAATGAAAAGGAATCTGCATCTCAGGCAAATAGCAGAATTCAGACACTTGCACTGCATACATCTCTCCAATCACAAGAAGATCAAGAAACCTGTCTTAGTGTGTGCATAAAGGTCTGCTCAAGTAATAATTTTCTGATGCCACTATCTTGACAGATAGTACAAAACATGTTCTGTTTTGGGCAAGGACGCTAACCTTCTGTACTCAAAGTAGCTACATTAATTCAAAGATTGTGGGAAGGAAGGGAATAGGTAAAAAAATGAAATTCGTAATCGGACAAGAGGGTCTTGAACAGAGCCTGTGGATTGATTGCTACTTTTAGTTCAGCTATGCCAGAGTGAAAGAGAGGTTGAGAAACAGAAGCATGAGAACTTAAGTCTGGGTTAGTAGTTAGGGCTAGGAAGACTCATGTTTAAGTCCACCTACGGCCCTGGAAACTCACTGAGAATTTTGATTTACTTCAAGACTGATGGGTTTAAATCAATGTCTCCCAACCAGGGGTGAAATGCTACCGGTTCGGACTGGTTCGACCGAACTGGTAGTGATGGTGGGTGGTGGTTTGGAGAATCAGTAGCGATGGTGGCGTGAGGCTCCGCCCACCCAGTCATCGTTTTTTACCTGTTTTTTATCCTCTACGCATGCGCAAAAGGATTTGTGCATGTGCAGAAGGTCCAAGCGCACGGGGCGTATGCACTTCCAAACTGGTAGGGAAGGTAAGTAGATTTCACCCCTGCTAGCCAACCATGGCCATTTCCAAGGCTATGGACTTCACCTGCCAGAATTCTTATTAATGGCCATGCTGGCAGTGGAATTCTGGAAGTTGAAGTCCATATGCCCAGAAATGGCTAAGGCTGGGAAATATTGGTTTAAATCTTACTAAAAAATATGAGACTAGAAGATAGTGAGCATGCACCTGGCTTTATTTCAGCAACTAGCGCCCCTCTTTGAGGGAGACAGGTGGTTTAGAAATATAAAATAAAAATAAACTGCAATCTGAATGTTTTAAAAAATTCTATTCGAAAGTTTTAAAAATCTGAATCCTTGGACTTGTAATGTTTTTGAGAACTCTTTTATTTACAAAACTTTACTGCAGACTTTGAAGAATGCTTCAGAATTTTAAAATGGGCACTTCTTTGCTCTTTCTATAAATGGAAATAAATTGTTTTCCATGTCCTGTGTAGGTGGCTTGTGGAACACTTGGCACTTCTGAACTTGAAGACCCAGAAACTTTAAAAGAACTACTTGGAACTAGTGGGCTTCTTCTTCTTCTATCACCTCAAGTAAGAAGTGATGATCCTGCAGAGGAAGATGTATATTGGCTTTCAGCCTTACTTCAGTTGAAACGGCTCTTTCAAGTAATACCTTTCCAACCAAAACTACCTCTTGTGGTTCTTGTCCCCAGTCTTGGAAATCAGACTGTGAAAAAGGAAGTAGAGGAAGGTATGTAAAGAACTTTGAAATAATATAAGTCATTTGTGGTAATATCCAAGATAGAAACAAATTTAATTAGCTTATAAATAATGTAGAGTTTAGAACTCTAAATAAAATATCTAGGTTTTTGTCAAGGAAAGCTAGTGTCAGGGTTCCAAGTACACCTCCAACAAAAGAAGACTTCGAGGTTAGAAGTTCCTCAAAGTTCCATTTTATTAGATATGTCATATTGGCACATCTGGGAAAACCCAAATCTGAAAGCTTCCAGGTTTTTCCTACCCAAAAGAAAGTCCAAGTCCCTTCCCCTGCACCCACATGTCCATCACGTGGTCCAATCAATGCTTCGTCCCAACTGGAGATGCCTCCCAGTCACACCACTCCAGGTACAGGCCGAATGTCCTTGACTCTCAGAGAAAGGAATGTTGTTGTGGCTAGATATCTCTACAACTCGATGCAATCCCCTCTCCTGGTTTCCCACAGCATTAAGAGTGGCAGCCCTGAAGATGCAAAGAAAAAGATGGCCTTCATGGCTTTCAGTTAGAGCCAAATCTTCTAGGATAAGTTTTTTAGATGGATGATAATGCTGGTTGATATTTTCCCCTAAAAAAGGAGTTGGCTAGTACCAAGCCTCCATAAGTACCTGCTGAGGCTCTCATTTTTCACCCTTTACCTACTAGGGCTCTTGTGTTAAGTACTGAAGTTCGCAAGGGACTAAGAAAGGGAAAAGGAAGTTCTCCATCAAGGAGGAAACAGCAGTCAGATTAACTCCATCTGTTAACTGCTTGGACTGAGTCTGCGAATTGTTAAACCACACCTCTTCTTGTTGCTTGCCAGCTTTTTAGACTCAGTCTAACTGGACAGATTTGTTTTCTCTGAGCTGTCCATTCACTGATTGTTTTCTCCTTGGGAAAAAAAAAATTGTATTTTCTACTTGCTGAGGTTTGACTTTCTATCAGGTAAACCTTTAGTTTCTTTCCAGTGTGAAGGGTGATTCAGCCTGAGCCCACTGAGAGCCACAGGGGCGGCAAGAGGTCTCTCAGCTGAGGACCTCTGGACAGCACTCACAGGCTTGCCTCGCAGTAGCTGACCCACAGAGGACTCGAGGATTCGGTCCTTCTGCAAATTAAAAGGCAGAAGAGTTCTGTAGCGCTTGCCTGGAGGGTGCACAGGATTGGCACTATTGGAAGCTGCTACAGGCAGCGCCCACGAGCCTAGCTCCGTAGCGCTGACCTGTATTGCAAGGAGCGGCGGCGAGGAGCCTCTAGACATAGCTGTGGCCATTTTTTGTAGCTGATCGATGTTGTGGCAGCCATTTTGAAACCGCATGAAGGTGCGGTGGCCATTTTGAAACTACAGTGAGGAGGTTTGGTGGCCATTTTAGGCACCTCAGAAGGAGGTTCGAGCAGAGGAACTTCATCTACAGATTTCAATCTGAGTAAGGCGGATCCTGGCAGAAGCCTTCAGAGGCACCCTCCTCTTGTTACCGGGCTGGCGTTCATGAGCATGTCTCCATGATGCTGAGGCCATTGTGCAGCAGCCCAATGTGACCTGGTGAGGAGAGTGGCACTTGGGGTTTAGATCCCAAACATGCCAGTGTTCAGGCTTTCCCAATTTACTTCCATTGTGGGTCCTGTGAGTAAGGGGTAGCTTTATTGCCTTAATTCATCGTGACCATATTCTCCTTGCAGGGGTTGTCACAATGGCTTCCACAGCTTCAGGACATTCCAGGTCCATGTCAGGCTCAGGCCATCCTGAACAAGGCAGTGATCCAGGGGAAGGGCCTTCTGGCTCTCAATCCATTGGGCAAGGCTCGTTCTCAAGCTCAGAAGCCTTATTCCCAGCCTTTAAAACATTCTAAACGGTGGTCCAAGCAAAAGCATATGGCCTCTGCAAAGGCACCTCAGATGATTCAAAAGGAGGCTGTAACGAAAGGGAAGATTTCCCAAGACAAGGATCTCCCTAGGGCCCAGGTTGCCTCTGAGGGGATACAGGAGCTGTCTGCTATTCCGGAGGAAGCACCTCCATCTGCCTGGTCTCCAGATGGGGACTTAGCACAGGCTTCTGCCTTACCCAGTGGCAATGCCTGCTCTTGAACCATCGGTGATCCCTTGGGAGCAACAAGTGGAACACAGGTCTCCTTCACCTGGGGCTTCATCCACGCCCATTTCTGCAGGCTTACAGCCTGGTCAGCTGGGTGACACTCAATATCCAGATAATTTGTCCACCTTGATAACTAATGCCATAAGTCAGGGCATTGAAACAGGGTTACAACGAATATCTGCTGCTATGATTTCTGATTTTTCTAGAGCTCAATCTTTCCATCATAGGCAACAAGGGTTGGGATCTTCCCTTCCCTTTCAGGATCCAGAGTGTTCCGAGGCATCTTCCAGCCAGGCTTCCCTTTCAGGGGAGGAGATGCAGCGTGATATTATCTGATGATAAGGATCTTTTACCTGACCAACCATCATTCGTTGGACTCTTTATGCCTCATCTCTTCCGGTCATTGCTGCACAAGGCCAAGGTAACCACTCGACAGGGCTCAGTCCAGTCAACTCCTGGTAGTGTTTTGGAGCCCGCTGACCCAGCTGATCCCTTGTTTGTAGAACCCATTATTGAGTCTGAGGAGGTTCTGGCTCCCAGACTTTTTCTCGACCTGGTGCATTGACAGTGAGTCTCTCCAGGCTCGGGCCCTATTCACAGCAGTTTGGACAGACGCCTGTACAACATTAGTTCCGATACAACCAAGTCACTACAGGTTCCAGTGGTTGACCCTCCAGTGGTGGCTCTGTCATCACAATCCAACCTACCAAATCCTCTGGAGGAACACCTCCATCCGGAGGATAAGAGATCGGAGCAATCTTGGGGCAAGACCCATCAGGCTGTGGCCTCAGCTGCATCATTTTTTAACAGGGCTTCTTTGCTCTGGTTAAGGCAATTACAGGATCATTTCCCAGTCACAGATATCAGGTCACACCAAGATCTCAACAAGATCATGGCAGCGGTGAAATTTTCCGCCGATACGACGCTAAATGCATTTCGATTTGCGTCTAAGACTGTTGGATCTTCCATCACTTCTCGTCACCTCCTGTAGCTTCGCCAGTTGCAGGCTGACTCTAAGAACAAGTGGAGACTAGCTTCTTCCCCTTATAAGGAAGAGAAATTATTTGGCGAATCACTCGACCCTATTCTGGTGGAGGCTTGGGACAAATGCAAGATTATGCCTAATTTGACCGGACGGGTCCGCCCGAGTCCATATTTTCGTTCCTCTTCCTTTCGGGGAGTGGACAGTAGTTCTGGGGGGCAACGATCGCAGAGACAATTTGCCTTCAGACAGGGTCAGGACAGGCAGGGCAGACGGGTACCATTCTCCACCCCAACATTCCTTTTGGGGTGGGATGGGTCATCCCTATCAATGGCCAAATGACTGCTCTTTAAAGCCTCCCATAGTGGGCTGGCTGGCTCTCTTTGCTGACCAGTGGAAGGCTTCCACTTTGGACTCTTGGATCAGGGAGATGGTAAGGTCGGGCCTCTCCCTAGAATTCCTATCCAACCCTCCGAGGTTCTTCATCCGCTGTCCTGTGATGCTGGATCGGGTGAAGCGGGTGCCTCATGGATTCGGCCATAAAACATGATTGGCCATTCAAGCCATTCAGCGGTTCCAGAGGTGCACCACGGTCAAGGATTTTATTCTAGACTGTTCCTGGTTCCAAAGTCCTTGGGGTGTTGGAGGGCAATTCTCGGTCTCAAGACCTTGAACCATTATATAGTGTATCACAGGTTCAAGATGCAGTCTCTCCACTCCATTCTGGAAGGCGTCAGGAAGGGCGATCTCACGTCGGTGGATCTCATGGAGGCCTACCTGCATGTCCCCATTCATCCAGATTACAGACAATTTTTCTGTTTTCAATACACGGGGAAACATTATCAGTACCAGGTGTTGCCTTTCGGCCTGTCCTCCGCCCCAAGGGTGTTTACCAATTTGATGGCCACCTTGGTGGGCTATCTCCGGACTCTTCCTGTCCGTATACAGTTCTACCTGAACGACATCCTCATCCAGTCCAATTCAATATCCCGAGCCAGACAGGACCTAGATACCACCATACAGGTCGTCCAGTGTCATGGCTTCTCAGTGAACCATTCCAAAAGTCATCTGATCTCTACAACGCATTTGCTCCATCTAGGGGCAATAATAGACACAGTGGAGTCAAGGGTGTATCTTTCATCGGACCGTCAATCCAGCCTGAAGGACCTGGAAGTCAGAGTCTGGTCGGATCATGCCTCTTCCTTGCTGCTTCTCTCTCAGCTGCTGGGAAAGATGGCGTTGTGTTATGGCATCATGCCTTGGGCTCATCTCCACAGCAGGGCCCTCAATGGTGTCTCCTTCCATTCCAACGAGCTCGGTGCAGCACATCTCCAGTACAAGTGGAGGTTCCACCAGCAGTCTTGTCTTCCCTCACATGGTGGTCTTCCGATGCCATTGCCCAGGGTTGCAGGTTCCGAGATCCTCATTGTCTCATCCTGACGACTGACAGCAGCCTCTTCGGCTGGGGTGCTCATCTCGGATCCCACATGGCTCAAGGTCAGTGGTCCCTGGAGGATCTTTCACACAACATCAACTGGCTGGAACTGCAGGCCGTCCACCTGGCTCTCAAAAGTTTTGAGTCCTTTTTGTCGGGGTTGGACATATTAGTGTTGACGGACAACGTGGCTGCCAAGGCCCACATAAATCGTCAAGGATGGACTTGATCCTTAGCTCTGATGCAAGAGTCAGAGTAGTTGATTATCTGGGTGGACTCTCATCTGTCTTCCATCTGAGCGGACCACATGTCAGGAGTGGCAGATTGGCTCAGTCGGACTTTGGTTGCCCAGGCGGAGTGGCGTTTAGATCCATCTCTGTTCAGAGCTCTGAAGATCACTTCGGACTCCCAGTGATGGGTCTGTTTGCCACACGGGACAACCGTCAAGTACCGAGGCTCTTCTCTCGGTTCCCGTCTCTGGAGGTGGAAGCAGTGGATGCGTTTCAGAGCCCGTGGCCATCAAGGCTCCTGTATGCCTTCCCTCCTCTTCCTCTGATTCCCAGAGTCATCCGGAAGCTCTTGGAGGAGAAGGTGGAACTTTTACTTCTGTCTCCTCATTGGCCCAAGAGACCTTGGTTTGCAGATCTAATGGCTCTCTCAGTGGTCCGACCCCGGAGGTTGCCTCAGGACAGGATCTCTCTGCGCCAGGGGAAGTTAGTACACCCAGACCCGCAGTAGTTTCAACTAACCACTTGGCACTTGAGCGGGGCCTACTGAGGGAGGAAAAATTCTTTTCCAAGGTCATTGCCACTATCCAGGCATCCCGCAGGGATTACACCAACCGTATCTATAATGCTACATGGCGGTCGTTTTGTACCTCGTGCAAGAAAGAGAATCTAGTTCCCACGGAAGTTTCTGTGGCTCAGGTTTTGGACTTTCTTCAAGTCGGTTTGGATGCTGGCCTCTAATACTCTTCAGAGACAGGTGGCAGCCCTTTCTTCCATTCTTACTTGTGGAACCAAGGATTCCCTGTTGAGGCATCCAGTAGTGCCACAGTTCCTCAGCCGGGCCTCCAACCTTCAACCACCCGTGGTTCATCGCTTTCCCACGTGGGACTTAAAGTCTTAACTGCCCTTACTTGGGGTCCCTTTGAACCCCTACGGGAGGTTAGTTTGAAATTTCTTTCCTATAAGGTGGCATTTTTGGTGGCTATCACCTCTGCTAGGCGCATATCTGAACTGGCGGCTCTGTCCACCAGGGGGGATCTCTGTGTTTTCCACACTGAAAGAGTAGTTTTATGCCTCGACCCTACATTCCTTCCAAAGGTCAGCACTTGGTTTCATAGGGCTCAGGAGTTGATTCTGCCCAATTTTTGCCCTGAGCGTTCACACCGTTTGGAATGTATTTGGCATACATGGACATACGGAGGGCTCTCCGCATATATGTTAAACGGACTTCTCTGTGGAGGACAGAGTCCCTTTTTTTTCTTTTCAGCCTGTTACCCTTGGCGGCAGGGTCACTTCCTCCACCTTGGGTCGTTGGATCAGGGCTTGTATATCTATGGTATATGAAGCCCAGGCCTTACCTGTGCCCAGGCGTATCACAGCTCATTTGACCCGAAGTGCTGCAACCTTTGCAGCTTGGGCTACCCAGACCTCTGGAGGAGGTCTGTAGAGCAGCTACTTGGTCTTCCCCTTCACCTTTTGTACATCATTACAAGCTTGACACTTACGCCTCAGTTGAGGCTGCTTTTGGCAGACAGGTTCTCCAGCAGGTTCATTCAGACCTAGGACTGCAGGCCCGGACTTCTCCCTCCCAATAGGACACGGCTTCGATATGTCCCGTTCCTGACTGCTGTTTCCTCCTTGATGGAGAATGGGTGTTGGTTATTACCTGATACGCCCTTTCTTAGCTTAGCGGAAACAGCAGTCAGCCCTGCCTGGTTTATTTGTCCGGCCCTGGCATTGGGAGGATAGGGTTTTGTTCTTTTGTCTTTACAGCTCAACACTTCAGTCTGCATTGACGCCTTCATCAAAAAGCTGGCAAGCAACAGGAAGTGGCGTGTCTTAAAAATTTGCAGACTCAGTCCAAGTAGTTAACAGGCAGAATTAACCCATTCCTGACTGCTGTTTCCTCTAAGCTGAGAAAGGGCGTATCAGGTAATAACCAACGCCCATTCTGTGGTTCTCATTCAGGTGAAGCTAAATCTCTATCTTGAGCAGAGGAAAGGTTTGTGCATGAGTGCAGATCATGTAGTGAGTAGCTACGTATGAGACTGTATATGAAAAGTTTTCTATGTGCATCTGTATGTGGGGGAGAGCAAATTACATGAACATGTACACGAAGATGCTAATTAATCTATCCTAGCATTTGATATATTAAACCTTTAAAGATTACTGACCCCTAGCATAGCCTGTTCGTATAGTTTACCCCATTTATTCCTCTGCGTGTCTGGGGAGTATAAGAAGTTGTGTGTCAGCCCTAGATGCCACATAGACCCAAAAATTATTCTTATTAAGATTGCCTTGGCAACAGAATCTTGCAAATCTAAATGTGTTTCCCTTCCTCCCTCTTTTACAGGTACTCCTTGACTTACAACAATTTGTTTGAAGTTACAACAGCAATGAAAAAATGATTTATGATCGATTTTCACACTTACAACCAATGCAGCATTCCCATGGTCATGTGAATTGGGTGCTTGGCATGTATTTATGATAGTTGCAGAATCCCAGGATCATGTGATCACCATTTGTAACTTTCCTAGCCAACTTATGAGAAGCAAAGTCAACAGGGGAAAGGCAAATTCACTTAATGATCACATGATTCACTTAACAACTGCAGTGATTGACTCAATAACTCAAAAGAGCCTTGGATAGTACAGTGGTCTAAAGCCCTGTTATTAACATCAGCTGCCTGCAATTATTGCAGATTCGAATCTCACCAAGGCTCAAGGTTGACTCAGCCTTCCATCCTTTCTAAGGTAGGTAAATTGAGGACCCAGTTTGTGGGGGCAATAAGCTGACTTTGTATAAATATACAAAAGTATGAAGGCTATTGCTTAGCGCATTGTAAGCCGCCCTGAGTCTCCGGAGAAGGGCGGCATATAAATCAAATTTTAAAAAAAATAACCATGGCAAGAAAGGTCATAAAATGGGATGCTACTCACTTAACAACTACATTGCTTAACAGCAGAAATTTGGAGCTTAACTCTGGTCATAAGTGAAGGAGTGCCTGTATATATTATACGAATTAGGGAAGTGCCTGTTTGAGATGTTTTCATAACCCTCCCTCCTCATTTGGGTTTAAACAGTGTTTACCTGTTGCCTTGGCAGTAAAACTCATCTCCCTTCATCAAGATCATCCTCTTTATTCTCTGCATTATATGACTAAAGTGCAACTTCTTGTTTTCAAAGGTTTGATGCTGCCTGACTTGATTTCAGCTAAACTTATATCAAACTACAGCATTGTTGAAATCCCAGATTTTGTAAATGATTTGCAGGGTTCCCGCAAGGTAAGAGCTTTCTTTGGACAAAGTTTGTAATCCATGCCCAGAACAAATACGTCTTTTCTCAGGAACCCATTTGCAGCAACAAAGGGCAGCTGTATCATTCCTGGAGAGATCACAGTTCTTTTAAGGAATTATTGACAAATGCTGTATAGTTGTGATGGCGAACCTATGGTACACGTGCCACAGGTGGCACGCAGAGTCATCTCCGCGGGCACATGAGCCGACGCCCAGGTCAGCTTCACCGTGCATGCCCGAGCACGTCCCGCTAGCCACCTGATTTTTGGGTCTGCTGGGAGACGCACATGCATGTGCGGGGGGTGGGGATGTGTATGCGTGGGGGATGGAGGGTCATGTGCATATGCGTGGGGTATGGGGGAGCGTGGGTTACACATGCATGCATGGGGGGCAGGGCCTGTGGGGGGCATTGCATTATGGGTGTTGGCACCCACGCGTGTACTGTCATGTGTGCATACGCGCTTTTGGCACCCGAGGAAAAAAGGTTCACCATCACTGCTCTATAGGCACCCATACATGGAACTGAAACACCTTTGTCTTGCATAAGTCTATCAACTGTTATAATAGGACATATAATCATTATAATCAACATTATAATCAACATTATTCTTGATTACATTCTAAATATTGCATTTAATATTAGTCTTTTTAGAACAAAGTAAAATGTTCTCATAATCCTGGAAATAAATGTGTCATCTGTTTCTGATTCTTGGAAACCAGCATTTTAAACCCTATTGATATTTTTATTTTTGTTTCTCCACATATTTATGATTTTTGCTCTTGGATGTATGATTTACTTTCTGTTTTTCTGTAGTTGATTCTTGATTTTTTAAAGGGAGCACTGCATACACTAGACGATATTAGAAATGATCAGGTCAACATACTGACTTTTGTTCCGTTCTTTATGGGACTAAAGGTCTAAATCCATGATGGTGAACCTATGTCACACATGCCAGACGTGGCACGCAGAGCCGTTTCTGTGGGCACACAGGTAGTCGCCCCAGCCCAGCTCCAATTGCATTTCTCCCAATCAATTCCAACTTCTCACGAAAAATAAAGATCTCGTGAAGTTGGAATTGATTGAGTGAACTTTTTCACTCGTGCGCTTCACAATGGGGAAGCCCATTACAACACGGAACCACAATGCGACCCTGCGTCAGCTCGGCTCAGAAAAAAAAAGCAGTTTCTTTTCCTGCAGAGCTGCCTGTGTTGGGATGCCCCGTCTCCCCACCAGCCAGCTGAGTCTGGGCGCACTGCTCCTGGGCTCATCTGTCTTCAGATGTCATTCCCACCACCCAACACCAGTTCAGGGGTTCCTTCCCCCCTCCCCACGGTGGGAGTGAGAGAGAAACAGAGACAGAGAGAGAGAGAGAGAGAGAGAGAGAGAGGGAGGGAGGGAGGGAGGGAGGGAGGGAGGGAGGGAGGAAAAAAGAAATTATATTACAAAAGTTTTTCTTTTTTATTGTTATTAAAGGTAATGTTTCAAAAGCAGAAAAAGTCACCCCAAAAGGAGTCTTTGAAGGCTGAACAATGAGAGGCACAGATTTCCCTGCCTTCTGCGTTCCCACCCCACGCTGAAGCAAACCAAACTCCGCTGAGCACAGCTCCAAATGTTTAGCTCCCGCATCCCTCCCAGCCAGCACCGGCGTCAGTACCGTAGCAGCAACAAGAAAGGTGCGCACCCTGCCTGGTCCGCTGTCATTGCCCAGAGGTGGGGCCTCACGCTGCCACCTCCCAGCCAGAGCACCATGTTTGTTTGCTTGCTGGTCGCCTCTGAGGAGGGAGCTGTGCTCAGGGTGCTCGGGCCCCCATCACCAGGGGAGAGAGGGAGAGGGAAGCTGGGGGATCTCCCTGACAGGATCCAGGTTAGAGTTGCCTTATTTTGTGTAGATCTCCAACGCTTGGCTTTGGTTGCCAGCCACCATTCCAAGGGTGAAATGCTCCCGGTTCGGACCGGATCGCTCGATCCAGTAGCAATGGCAGCAGGTGGTTCGGAGAACCGGTAGGTAGCAAAAATCCCTGCCCCCCCCCCCCATGCCCAGCTGAGCCGTGCGTTTATCAGGTTTTTCTTTTTTACTTTTAAAAGCAATGCTTTTAAAAGTTAAAAAAAAAAAGATTGCGCGCCATAGCTGATCACCCCCCCTTGCGCACTATTCTACTTGACGCATGCCTCCTTTTGCCCTGCTCTGCGCGTGCACACCTCGCATTTGGTGCGTGGTGCGCACTGCGTACGCGCAGCCAGCAAACCGGTAGTAAAACGGTTCAGATTTCCTTTTTTTAAAAATAAAAATTTTATTAGGTTTTTTCCCCCCTCACATTCACCCACATCTTTTTTGAACAGAGTATTGGCCATATGTTATCTTATACAATTTATCAGATTCAAATACATTTTACTCAATTGCAATTTTTGCCACAATTTTGTTTTTTCCCTTTTTTTAATCATATCTCAATATTTCTTTGCTTACTTATATAAACAACATCTTCATTTGCCGTCAAATTCTAATTTTCCTGCTTATTCATATTTATTCTTTTATTCTTTAACAATTCATTCTTTATCTTAATATATTTGTGTTTGTTCGGGGTGGCCTTTGTTCCATTTCATCTTTTTTATTGTACAGCAATCTTTCTCCTCCAACCTACCATCTCCCTCTTTTTTCTTTCATACTTTCTCTTCCCCTCCTCTTCTCATATCTACTTCCCCTCCCCTTCTCCTTTTTCTCCTCTCTTGCCCCCATCTTACCCTCTCTCCTACTCTAATTTCCCTTCCCTTCTTTCCTCCCTACTCTTCCTTCCCTCTCTCTCCTTTCTCTTCCCTTCCACCTACCTTCTCCTCATCTCTCTCTATTGCTGTATTCATCTTTAATTTAATATTTTCCACTATGGAGTCCAGGCAACCCGGATCTTCCATTTATCAAATATATTTCACACAATTCCTCTTATCTTTTTAATTATAAACAGTATATTTCATCTTATTCTATTTTTACCTTTAATTTTTTACCCAAACAATCTTCCAATCCTTTATCTTCTTTACTTTTAACAATATGTTTTTTCTTCTTTACTTCTTGCATGTATAACACTTAAATCATTTTTTAACATTTCAATTTCATTCAATTTTACATTCAATTTCAGTTTTCCATCATAATTTCAATTAATGTTTATGTTACTTATTCCTCTCCATTTATTGCTTTCTCCAAAATCATTCTTTCTTTCACATTGCACCTACTGGTCTATTTCATTTAACAACATTTTCACATATAATTTCTAACGCTAACATCATTCTCTTTATTAACAAATTAACATTTTCACTGACTCTTAACCATTTTCCCTTAGTCTCTCCACAACTCCATTTCTTAGTATTTGCCTCCCTTTCTCCCATTCCCTTACCTTCTTTTTCCTTTGTACCTCCCCTTCAGCCTCTTTTCTTTAATTTTAACTCTATTAATTTTCTTTCTCAATCTTTCCCCATTTATTTCTCTTCTTTTCTTATTTGACATGTATTTTCCCTTATCCATTCTTATTCTGTCACTGCTAAACCCAGTGTAATCATCTTTATCTTTATTTTCAATTATTTCTTCTCCAATATTATCTTTGTTTCTTTTGTTTCTCATTCTTCTGTTCTCTTTCTCTCTTTTTGCATTCTAACCAATCCTCTGCTTCTTTGTTTCCCTTAAGTCATCTCTTATTTTTTGAAACATCTCCCTCAATGTCTCATATTCCTCTTCCCAATTCTCCATATTTTCAGTTTAAAAGGCTGAGATTTTTAAATGTATTCTTTTCCTTTACATATATTTCAAATTTTCAAGTCAATATAGTGTTTTTCCCCCTTTTAAATAATGTCCAATTCAAATCTTCACTTGAGCCAGCACCGTTTTAGTCTTTGTCCTTTGTTCTCTTATCTTGGTAGAGCTGTATGAATTCTTTCAGACCTCTTTCTCACGCACTGCCAGCGGCTGGCATATTTCTCCGATTCACAATCCTTTCCATAACAATGAAGCTATCTTGTAATACACAAAAGCATTTACCTCCTGTTTTCCACATTAAGTTTTTCTACTGTTTAAAATGTTTTTCTATCTTCTTTTCCTTGTCTTATTCCCCCCACCCCCCCAATCCAGTTTTAAATCCGAATGGAAGATTTTTTCCAGGGCTTTAGGTTTGATTTTTAAAGTTCTGGGTTTTTTTTTCCCTCCACTTTAATCCTTCTGTGCCAATTAGCCGCCAATCTTCCGCTACAATTTTTTCAAGCAGTCAAAGACTTCTTTCCTTTTACCTGTGAGTTGGCCAATTACTCACCCGGCAACAATTACTCTGTTCAATTACCGCTCCTACATTCCCTCTTTCTGATCATGGCCATTCTGGCTTGTGACAGCTACTTAATGGCTGCCTTCCTTCGCCGACGGGTTGAAGACTAATGCTGGCATTTCAGGGAACTTGCTCATTCCCTCTCCATGTCAGCCAGCGCCTTCTTTCTTCGCTGTCTCCACAAGACAGCTATAAACTCTGGGAATCCCCAAAATTGGGTAGGATATCGGTGTTCTCCTGGAACCCCAGAATCCACACCGTATCGCCTGATGCCAGCCACACCCCCATCAACCGGTTCAGATTTCACCACTGCTCCACTCTCCCTTCACAGCCCAAGTGCTTGGATTCACATGACACATGAAGCTGGACAGGGGAGCACAGACAGATAGATAGATGAGAGAGAGATAAAGAGAGGGAGGGAGAGAAAGAGAGAGAAACAGGCAGAGAGAGAGAGATAAAGAGAGGGAGGGAAAGAGAAAGACCAAAAGAGAGGGAGGGAAAGAGATAGAGAGGGAGGGAAAGAAAAAGAGGAATGGAGGGAAAGAGAGATGGAGGGAGGGAAAAAGAGAGGGGGAAAGACAGTGGGGGAAAGAGGAGGGAAGAGAGTAATGATATTAGAAAAGTTTTTCATTTTTATTGTTGCTAAATATAATATTTCAAAAGCAGAAAAAAAATGAAGGGTCATAAAAGTGCATTTATCACATTTTCCTTAGAACAATTAGCTGAACTCTGCATTGTTTATCATTATTTTAGGTAGTAAAATCTCATTATTTAGGTTAAATTGCCGTGTTGGCACTTTGCGATAAATAAGTGGGTTTTGTATTGCAGTTTGGGCACTCGGTCTCTAAAAGGTTCACCATCACTGGTCTGAGAGGTTGGCTAAAAGGTTGACATTAAAAAAAAAGAAATATTTTATTAGATCTAAAAATGATGGTATAATACTAATGCCACAGGACTGGTATTTGGGAGACCTAAGTTGAAATCCATCCTGTCATGGAAGGTGACTTACTGACTTGAGCCAGTCTTTCTGTCAGTCCAACAACTTCAAAATGTTGCTGTTGGGAGTGGGGAATGGGAGAAGAAATTGCTGTGTACAGTGCCTTGAGTTTCTAAACAAATATAAATATAATAACAAAATAGTACAAAAGAAGAGCTGGACTAAAATGCTTCAGTCTAAGCAAGAGTCTTAATTTGGAAAGGATTTGACACAGGATTTGCACTTTACCTTTTCTCTTGTCAGATTGTGAATTTGTTCTCTCTGCTTTTATCCACAGCTCTCCGAGGCAGTACAGTGGTTGGTCACTCAGTGTCCACAATCTATCAAACTTTGCTGCCAGACCATCATGCAGTACCTTGAAGATGGCCTTCACTGTAATTTCACCCAGGCTTTCTACCAAGATAAGTGGGAGAGACATATGGCTGGGTTACCCTCTCAAGACCCTAGCATCATAATAGAGTTGTACAACAGTGTGATACAGTTCCTCGCTGAAGTTGCCACTTCAGAAGAT
Source organism: Ptyas mucosa (assembly GCA_012654045.1). Taxonomy (NCBI): domain Eukaryota; kingdom Metazoa; phylum Chordata; class Lepidosauria; order Squamata; family Colubridae; genus Ptyas; species Ptyas mucosa. Next base: position 3,181,535 of record WNWU01000072.1, read on the forward strand.
CTCAGGGATTTGTCCTGGCCTGTAACCGAATTTGCAGAGGCTGGAGGCAACAAGTGGCTTCCCCACCTCCAGTGGAACAAACCCAGCCATCTTGCATGGCTAAAGAAGGCACTGCTGTCCTTTCAGATTCCGCAAATGGATGTTCCTCCTTTCGGTGGTAAGAACCTTCTATCTAAGGGCAGATCACAATTTTAATGTGCATTTTTATTATTAGTTGCGAAGTCATGTCTGACCCATCGTGATTCCATGGACAACATTCCTCCAGGCTTTCCTGTCCTCTACCATCCTCTGGAGACCATTTAAGATCATTAATGTGCATAGAGATTTAAAATTGAATAAGCAGGCATGGGTTAATGTGTGTCTCGAAAGAATTACAATGCTTAGGTTGGGCTATCCCCAGATTTCTTGTAGACATTTTATCTGAATAAAATTGGGATATAAAATAAACACTGTGATTTCCCCATAATTTGGTATAGTAAAATAAATGTTTTTCTATTCCCCCTTCTCTCAGCTCCCTGGCTTCCTGTTTGTGCTATGATTTTCCAGTATGTGTCCCAAACAGCTAGCTCTCGTCAGACCCAGGAAATACTCCAATCTCAGGTAGAGAATTTGTTGAGCAACATTTACTTGAAGTGGAAGGATCAGAAGCATGCCAACGCAGAAAAAGATGGCCCTTCTGTTTGGGAAATTCCTTGGGATCATATCTTGGCACTATGCATTAATCATAAATTGAGAGACTGGAACCCTCCTCACCTTTCAGTAGCACCAGGTAATAAAGATTCTTTGAGCAATAATTTTTCAGTTTTGTGAGAGATTTCTTTTTAAATTGTATTTGATATATTTATTTTTGGAATCCTATATTTTAGAAAAAGTTTTGTTTTTTTTGTTTTTTTAACAAAACATTATTCAGGGAGACATGATCAGGATGTATAAAATTGTGCATGGCATGGAGAAAGTGGATTTTTCCTCTCAAATGTTTCTCCCACTGAAATCAGGGATTCAAAGACTACTATTCTTGAACTTTCAGTGTTACCACCAGTTTGGAGGTAACATTTTTGGTAGCTCTGATTTGGGAAATGCTTGTGATAATTCCTTTTCATGTTAATATTCATAAAAATGCCTGGGATTGAAACACAATCTTATTTAAATTTAATATTAAACTTATTATTTACTAATCCCACCCCAATTTAAAAATCAGCTCAATAGCAATTCTAGAAGCCTCGTAGAAGGACATTGTTTTTATGCTCTAAGAATCTCATTGTGCTCCTTGATAAAGAAAATGTTTTATGTTTTCAGTCTTTTGTTGATACGTTGATATTTTTTAAAAATATCAAATATTAGTTAGTTTCACATTGAGAAAAACAAGTATTTATGCCATTAAGAGACAGAGTCAAATCAACTACTTTGTAGCATAACTTAATAAAAATTTCTGAAAGAATAACTTCATTAAAAATTCCAAGCTTATTCATTTCCATTTTAAATTAATTTTTCTACTTTATTTTGTGCAAGAAAATGAAAAACATTAAAAAATCTGCTGTATTCTTTCTATAAAAAATTGTTAAGCATACTCAGATTTCTTTATAAATTTCATTGTAAGTGAAGAAGTAAAGGTTTATATTGCTGTTATATTATCATATTAAATACTTTTATTAATTCCTGTATTCTAAACTTTCCTTGAAATTTGATGGATAGGGTAGAAAAGTTAAATAAGCTGACAAGTTCATATTCTATATCTGCATAGACTAAAATAAAAGGATGGGAAGGTAGATTTGTTGTTTGTCTCCCTGCTTAGTTAAGCTAGCATTCTATATAAATGGATACAATTTTTATTTTAAGAATAAAGTCACTGGGAGTTGAGCAGTGTAAATAAATAAGCATAAATAAATTGTGATGAGCTTGGAAAAATCTGCTTGCTGTTAATTTCCTGATGGTTGTATTTTTTTGCATCTTTTAGAAGCAGTTAGTAAAGATGGACAGATACACGTATACTTTTTAAAGGAACAATTGCAAAAATTCATTTGTCCTTTCTCATGGGAGGAAGCCAGATTAAAAACTCAGAAGGAGATCCAACAAAATCAAGAAAGGTAGGATTGTCTTTTTGTGCAAGTGTTGTATTTATGAACAATTTCTGTTTAAATGTTTTTTATCCTAAAAACTTAAGTATAGCTGGGCTTGGAAATAAGCCATTTTTTATTATTACTATTGTCCTGAGTCCCCTTCCTTTTGTCTTGATTTAATATCCTTATTCAGAAGTAAGTAAGTATTAACAAAAGAAAATGTAATATGATGTACTTTGTGGCAAAATTTGTAAATATCAATGAAGGGGATTGAAATGATGATTATTAAGCCACGATAATCGATTTCTTTAAGGTGAGGCATCTCCTCCTGGGGAAGAAGGAGACTGAGATGCACCAGAAGGGGTGCGCTGAGGAATTTGCAGATTTTCTCGAAGACAAAATTGCTTGATTTTGTTCCCAGTTAGATGCCAGTATGGTTTCTGGTCCAGTGCAGGCCCTTGGGGCAGGTTTTACCCTGTTAACTGGGAACAGTTTGACCCTGTTGCTCCTGAGGAACTGGACAGGTAGGCAAGTACCTGTGTTTTAGTCCATGCTCCTCCTGGCTTGTGAAAGCTTCCTAGGATGGGACAGGCGGGTAGACTCTGGTGGTGATTAATTATTCCCTACAGGAGAGGGTAGTGCCCCAGCACTTTAAGGTGGTTGTGGTCTGCCCTCTTCTCAAGAAGCCATTGTTGGATCCCATCCTGTTGGATAATTTCTGACCTGTCTCCAATCTTCCCTTTCTGGGGAAGAATGTTGAGAAGGTGGTTGCGCGGCAGCTCCAGAGGTTTCTGGATGAAACTAATTATCTAGACTCCTACCAGTCAGGATTCAGGCCTGAATATGGGACAGAAATGGCATTGGTCACACTTGTTGATCATCTCTGGCAGGAGCGTGATGGGTATAGTGCATCCATCCTTGCTCTACTTGATGTCTCAGAGGCCATCAACAAGGGTATCCTTCTGGAGCTGCTTCAAGGGCTGGGAGTTGAGGACTTTATGCTATCTTGGTTCACTTCCTTCCTTTGTGGCTGCTCTCGGTTGGTGTTAATAGGAGGTAAGAGATCCAGTCCTTGCCCGCTGCAGGGTTTGGTACTCTCTCTGCTCCTATTCAACATCTACATGAAGCCGTTGGGTGAGATCATCTGTCACCATGGACTGAGAGATATTACCAATACGCTGATGATACTCAGATGTATATCTCAGCCCATGGTGAGTTAAGCAATGCTGTGACCTCCCTCTCGCAGTGCCTGGAGGCTGTTAGAGACAGGATGGGGAGCAACGGGTTGAAACTGAATCCTGGCAAGACTGAGAATTGCCACCTTTGGTCTTGGTTGGGGTGGTACTGCCCCAAATAGTCCCAGTGCATAATCTGGGTGTTGTTCTGACCTAGGCTTCCTGAGTCAGTAAAACACACAAGTAGTCCCAAAAAACTCTTCAATTTCAATGGCTGTGAATTCCGTTCATTCACAGATGAGTCCCAAATAGTTGTAAAGAGTCCTTTGGGATAAGGCTGATAATCACCCACCTTTATCTCCCTTGACACGCTGCCAAAGATCTAATTGGCAAAGCCACACGGAGTCCAGAATCAAACAGAGCTTCAGACTTTAAACTGAACAGAATTAACAACGTTGCTTTCTACAAAGGCCCACGTGTCTTTGCTCCTCTTTTAAGTCTTATGGGAGGGGCCAATCATCTCCAAGCCCTACTTCTGAATCAATAGTTGTAACTATTTTTGCCTTCTAGCAGCTCTGCGCATGCGCGTGCTGGTAACAGGCTCCCCCTGTTCCTCTGCCTCGCTGAGGTACGACTCTGGAGGCTCCGGAGGCAGCATGTACCTCCCAGATGGCCCTTTCTCTGCCTCCAATGCAGAACCCTCGTCCGAGCCTTCCGCAGACTCCAGAACTGGCCCATGTTCCTCCCCAACCTCCTCACTGTCCGACTCTGTTGCCAGCTTCGCAGGCTGGCGGCGGACCACAACAGGTGTTCTCCTGGAGTCGTGAATCCTGCTGAAAGAGTAGGTGGCAGTCATGGCCAGGAGGACCTTTGCACAATTGTGTGTTGTACACCAATTACACTCTTTCCTGGAATAACAAACCCTACTCATGATCACGCATGCCCTAGTCACTTCCTATCTCGACTATTGCAATGCACTCTACATGGGGTTGCCCTTGAGAAGCATCTGGAAGCTCCAGTTGGTGCAAAATGCAGCGGCCTACATGGGTTTGTGCAGACCTTGGAGTGCACATGTGTCATCTCTCCTGCAGGAGCTGAATTGGTTACTGATTTGCTTCCTGGTGCAATTCAAGGTGCTGGTCGTTACCTTTAAAGCCCTTCATGGATTGGGACCAGGTTATCTGAGGGACTCTCTTGCCAGTCACATCCACTCGACCTACTAGAGTGGGGAGGCAAGAAATGTTGCGAGTTGCGTCCCCGAAGGAGATAGATTTGGTGGGACCCAGAAGAAGGGCATTCTCTGTGGTGGCTCCCAGCCTTTGGAACATCATCACTCCGGAAATTAGACTGGCCCCCATTCTGACACTCTTTTGGAAGGCCCTGAAGATGGTTCTGCTAGTGGGCTTAGGGAACCCAGAACAGGATGGTGCCCATTAAATGGCTGATATGAGTATTTGTTGTCGCCGGGGAGCGGGTGGAAGATTATTATTCTATTATTATTTTTATTATTTATTATTTTTATTTCTTTTATATTGTGTTTTTATTTCCTGTAAGCCACCTTGAGTCTCCGTGAGCGAGTAGGTGGCAATATACATTTTCTAAATAAATAAAATATTTTAGGATTCTGGTCAATTGGCTTAATTAGAAATGCCCAGTAGTGATGAAAGTGGCCAATTCTATGTTTATTATGAAGGGACAATTCTAAATGCTGCTTCTCTTATTTCATCAGCTGCATGAACCCTCATTAATCACACGTTATCTACAAATCAGCATTGATGTGATACAAACATTGAAAAGCCATAGCACCTTTTTATGCTTTAAAATATCATTTGAGTTTTCTCCCTCTTACTGAAGATATGGATAAAATTCATCTTACATCCACTTCAACCTTCCTAATATTTAACAATTTTAATTTGATTTTAATTAATTTTAAATTGATTTTAACTGTTTATGTAATTCTCTGTTGTTTTTGTAAGCCGCCCTGAGTCCTATGGGAGAAGGGCGGCATATAAATTACATACATACATACATACATACATACATACATACATACATACACCTTCAGTCCATGTTTGTTTTGTCACTAGAGACGCTGCTAGTTGCACTTCCTAGCTCCTAACCAATTTTGAATTCATCCAAGCTAGAGGGTTAATTCTCAAAAGCAGTTTTGTTCATGTGTTGTTTTCATGGGGAATTGTTGAGGTAAGTTACCGGGTGATTAGGCCACTAGCTGCAGTTATCTCCAAGGTCAAGATAAAATGTATTTTCAGTGAAAGCCTGAATCAATTGTATTAGTTTAAAATCCTGTGACGTCTATAGTAACATGCAATTGTTAATATTAGAAAATGCTGCTGAGAGTTTAACAAGCACAGAGTTTTGACTTCGTACCTTTCAAAATTGTCAATAATATGCATCATTGGTTATTTCAGTATTTGGCCTGTATGTGAGTTTCCAGATTGCAATCCAGTTTATTCTGGAATCAATTGATTATATATTATCTGTGAAAGAATGCAGTTGTTTGGTTAGAACAGGAGGGAGAAGGTGGAAGGTCTGTGGATCTGAAGGCTCTGTGCAGTTTCATTAATGCTACTTGTGGCTATTTCCATATCTTAGGCATTTTATCTGCCTTTACATTTGATTGAAACACTCCAGTAGCCATTTCCTGGTGCCCTGCTCAAAGCATTTCAGTTGCTCAATTTGAGGCTATTTAGTTTTGCTAAGTTTTATATATTTAATGTACTGCTTATCTCTACCTTTTCAACTTAATTGTTTAGAAGCCTATCATTCTGGAGAAGTTGATATATTAGTTGCTATATTGTGATAGTGTCCATCTTCCTTGGTTATTTTTCAACTTTATAATTATACTTTCTTGCTCTTGATTTCTGAGATGGGTGTTCTTATATGTGTGTGTATTTGCATGTAACTGTCTTTGCTAGTGATTTGTCTTTTAATTAACTTTTTCACAGCTTTTCAGTATTATTAACTTCACTAAATCAATTAATTATTGGTTTGGATGGTTGATTTAAAGAATAAAATTGTTTGTGATTTGGAATTCAATTTTAAATGAAACACATGTATGATATACCGGTATATTCCAGATTATATGCAAATTGCACTAAAATTCATTTTTTCCATAAACGCTATTAGAGGCTGATCTTGCTGTACATTAAAAGGCTTGGATGAGCCTCTATTTCTTTCTACAATTCTTATTGGAGTTTTCAACTTGATCAATCATTGCCTAATGAGACGCTATAGTCATATCTCTTTCTCATATTTATGAGATATACTGATTTTCTGAATGATTGCCTTGATAGCTGAATGCTTTTGTCAAATAAAAATTTTAAACGGTTTGACATCTTAGAAATGTAGATAGAAGTTACAATAACTTTCTAATTCACCCAGAATAGAGTGAGCCACATCAGACATACCCACAGCATCTGCAATATTTAAGTCCACTTACTTAAGTCCGCTTTCTTTCTTCTCATGGACTCCTTCCTACAACCAGGTTGAGAAGTAGATTGTATAGGAAGACTGTTGTAGGGCATAGAAGATTTTTAAAATTCTTTGATAGGCTCCCCACTGCCCCCTCTTTTAGCACAAAGATTTAAGATGGAATTATTTTGTGCTTTTTTTATCACATCTTTTCCCCCCCAAACAGAGTTGTCTCTTACCTTCTTGAACTATTCCTGCACATCTTCTTTTTAAGTTATCTATGCATACAGGTAGTCTTCAACGTATGACCGCAAATGAGCCCAACATTTCAATTGCTAAGTGAGGCAGTTATTACATGAGTGGGACCTCATTTTAGAACCTTTTGTGCCATGGTTATTAAGCAGATCACTCCATTTGTTAACTGAATCATGCAGTTGTTAAGCGAAATTGGCTGCCCCCATTGACTTTGCTTGTCGGAAGCTGGCTGGGAAGGTTGCAAATGATGATCAAACCCCCCCCCCCCAAGACAGTGCAATTGTCATAAATACATGCCAGTTGCCAAGTGCCTAGATTTTGATCATGTGACCATGGGGATGCTGTGACTGTGGTAAATGTGAAAACTGGTCATAAATTGTTTTTTGATTGGTATTGTAACTTCGAACAGTTACTAAACAAATGGTTGTTAGTCAAGGACTACCTGTATTATCTCTCCAATTTTCCCCTGAAATTAACGAAGTGTGGAGAGCCACAGAGATGACTATGGAGAAACTATGGAGTAACAGTTACAAAAGCATGTTTAAGCCCAGGCAATAAATAAAACATTAGAGAGAATCTGCAGTGGTTCCTAGGGATATAAGAGGGAGATAACGGAAAACACAGGCTTTCAAGATAACTTGTTGTCATTATCTACCTCAATAGAGTAGAGCTCCATTCATTCTAAAGAAATCTGTTTCTGACATAGCCTACCTTGAAGGCTAATACAAGATGAATCTGAATTATTCAGCTAAAGTTACCATTTTAAGGAGAAGTCACCTGGGGGATTACTTTATTTTCTTGATAATATTTATCCTAGCAACACATAGCAGGATTTTGACATTTTTCATACTTTTTGGGCTTAGATTTAGATCTATCACTACTATGTCAAGATGAGCCATAAAACCTTCCCAATTAGATATTTTAAGAATTGAACTGATTGTGTTGGATATTCTGTCTGTCTGCTTGTCTGTGTATCATCTATGTTGTATTCTGCTTTTATTATCTTCACAATTAACTCAAGACGGCAAACGTATCCAATATATCTTCCTCCTCCTGTTTTCCCCACAACAATAATCCCATGAGATGAGTTAGGCTGAGAGAGAGTGACTGGCCCAAGGTCATCCACCTAATTTTCATAGCTAAAGCAGAACGTGAACTCATGGTCTCTCACTTTCTAGCCTGGTGCCTTAACTAGACCAAACTGGTATAATTATCAGGTGATCCTGAACAGCAGCAGGGTGATATAGAACTATGTAATTGGGCCTACAACAATATTGCTCTATGAATGTGGTATTACTGTTCACAAAGATCTAATCCAAAATGTAGTTTTGTTTCAATGAGCTGCTAGTAAAAGAGTTTAGGATTATATATTAGATTATTTTGGTTTATGCCTGTGTCTCTGTCATCTTGCTGAATTCATTTGTAACCCTATTATTGTTATGGTTGTAATTACCGACTTCTATTTGTATCTCACTGATACCCCCAAAACAAGCGATATACTTGGTGGTTGTAAAGCAATCAATCATTTTTATATGTTATTCAAATAAAGTAAATAAAACTTGAAAATAATAATAAAGCAATCAAATCAGAATAGAGCTGGAAGGACCTTGGCGGTCATTTAGTTCAACCCCCTGCTCAAGCAAGAGACCCTATACCCGTGATGGCGAACCTATGGCACACGTGCCACAAGTGGCACGCGGAGCCATGTTGCCTGGCATGCCAGCTCAGCTCTGGCATGCATGTGTGTGCTGGCCAGCTGATTTTTGGGCTTTCTGGGCCCACCAGAAGTAGGGAAACAGGCTGTTTCCTGCCTCTCTGGAGGGCCGGGGGGGGTGGGGAAGGCCCGTTTTTCTTTCTCACCTGGCTCCAGATCCTCTCTATGCATCTGGGGAGGGTGAAAACAGCCTTCCCCACCCCCTCAGAGGCCCTCCGGAGGCCCGAAACGGCCCGTTTTCCAACTTCCAGTTGGACAGGAAGTGACTTTTTTGCTGTCCTCAGCCTCCAGAGCCTCTCTAGGAGTCTCTGGAGGCTGGGGACAACAAAAAACATCACTGCGATTCAAAGTGCCAATTGTTGCCTATAAAGCTTTACATGGCAGTTAGCCTGGTTACTTGTGGAACTGCCTGTCTCCCATGGTATCTGCCCAGCCAATTCAATTAAACAATCACAGAAGTATGCCTTTTATGTAGCAGCACTTGTCCTCTGGAATGAGGTTTCCCCTGAAATCTGGATGCCCACGTCACCCTCCTACCAAGGGCTTTAAAAACCTGTCTCTTCATCCAGTCATTTGGTGAGAGTGAGTGAAGCCCACTTGGATTGCGTTGGTTGGTTTCTTTTTCCTTTTCTCTGGTATTCATAATCCTTGCCATCATTTGTTATTTTATTTTCATCTCTCTCTTTTTAAATATTTTTACTTGTGAGCTGCTCAGAGTCTTTGGGAATTGGATGGCATCACAGTTTAATAGTAATAATAATAGCAACAACAACAGCTATGTTTCCTGTCTTCTAGGTCTAAATTAAAGACTATGGCAAAACTGTATTCCCCTTTATTATCTCCAAATGAACATTGTGTCAGCCAAGAAATTAAAAACAACAAAGAACTCAATATTTCTGGTAGAGATCTCACACTGGCAGTTTCAGAAGTAGATCTTCTGCCAGAATGCCTGTCTGCTAAGCTACAATTGGAGAAAGTAGAGAGCAAGAGGTAAGATTTCTTTCTTTACAAATGTTGAGAAGTGCTAAGAATGGGAATATGAATGGATAGAAAGAACAGAAAAAACATAAATTGATGGGATTCAATATTTATTTATTTAGTTCCAGTTCTGATATTCTAGTTGCTTAGAGTTGGGAGGCAGCAAATCAAATCAATCAATACATAACATTAGAAGAGTAATAAGAGAAGAATAATATGGAAGGAAAATGGAAAGTTGAGAAAGATGATAAAGGAGAAAATGTATATTAGAAAAGTGTGGAAAGGGTTCATACAAATAGCATGTGCTGGCTGTATGGGATATTAGTTGGATTAAATGGAAAGGTTATATATGCGAAATATAAAGTGAAATAAGATAGGGGTTTTATTTTAAATTCTGAACCAGAGCATTATCTCAATCCATTAGGTATTGTCACCAGTACTCCAATCTAGGGGGCATGGCCAGCGGAGAAACGAATCACAGTCTTAGTTACCTAGACTTGAGGGCTATAATATATATGTTGAATTTTTCTTTGATCAGCAGTCATATATTTGTCATGAGAGGTATTGCCAGCCAGAAGACTGCATATTTTTCAGGTTTTTAAAGTAGTAGATTCAACACATGGTGAAATGCTGAAAAGTATTTTACTGAATAAATCTTGAGAGTTACAGTTACAGAGAAAGAAAGGTAAACCAATCTACATATTTTCAGATTATCAAATATCCAACAAGTAGTAATATATGTACACCTGAAAACTGACATAGTTGCACAGCACCTCCTAGAACTTAGGGTCTACAGTGTGGTTCAAACTGTCTAAGGCCGTACCAACATTCCCATACAACACTAAATCACAAGATTATCAAGAATCTTGTGACAACTGGGAAACTGAATTTTAGTCCCACCTTAAACACGAAAGCTTGCTGGATAGCTTTGGGCAGTCAGTCTCTCAGCTCAGTGCACAGGGTTCTTGTGTGGGGAAAATAGGAGGAAAAATATTGTCTATGTTTTGTTGACTTATGTCAACAAAAAAATAGGATAAAGATAGGATTTTAAAAAATCTAGAAAAAATGTAGAAACATAGAATCATAGGGCTGGAAGGGAGCTTGGGGGTCTTCAATTTCCTGCCCAAGGCAGGAGATCTTATACCATCGTGGATAAATAGATATCTAATATTTTCTTTAAAAATCTCTAGCAATAGAGCACCCACAACTCTGGGAGACAAGCTGTTCCACTGATTCATTGTTCCTGCTGTCAGGAAACCTTTTAGTCCCAGATCGGATCTCTCTTCAAACCCACCACCAAATTTATGAAATGTCTTACAGCCCATTTTCCAGTGGTAAAGGTGTAATATAGTTTGATTCCACAGGCATAGATATTTCTTTTACATAATGGGTTAAACATGATGCTCAGACTTAACATACTTTATATACATTGATTATACTGCCTCTGTCCTAACTAGATTTGGAAAGAAGTCTGTTCTATAGATTCCTTAGACGAGCATCCTTGTTGAATATTTCTGTCATTATGCTCTTTCAAAATATATGTTTTCAAAGTCCTAATGAAACTTCCATTTGAATTCACTCTATTTTCCTCAAGATTTTATCTTTTAAACTTAATTTTTGGTGACATCAACTCTTCTGGTCAAATCTCTAAAATCTCCAGATATTACTTGTGTATATATCAGTTCTTCGAAATAGTTCAGACAGGAAATCAAAACCCTGAGTACCAATACTACTTTTGTTGTAAGGTTTTATAGTAATTGAATCTTGCAGGTCTGAAAGCAGAGTCTCCCCTCCTCAGCCTTCACTTTTCAGAGAACAAGGAAAGTCCTCTTTGAGCTATTTATTCTATCCCCATTTCTCCTTTAGGCTGAGATTTCATTTAGCCATAATTCTCAGCAATTGCTTCATTAGCAGTATCTCTTGTGGGCTGATTTCTTTCAGTTAATGCAGTTTCATTAACTCTAGTTTTGTAACTCAATCCTGCCAACTATAATTAAATCCGGCCAAATATAATTGAAATTTAGAGAACAGAATCCCAATATATCTTGTTGTTGACTCAAGAAGTTGTACTGCACTGCATTAACCCAAGACGGTCCAGTGACCTCCCTTGCCAAATTGTTTGATGTACAGAAGTGGGCCTCAAGAAGCATTTTCCTATCCTACTTTCAGGTCCTGATTAGTGGTTGAACTAATATATTTCATCCATGTTTTAGTGCTTTCCAAACTCTGAAATTCACACCTGTGATTCAAGAGGATTCTTCAGAAAAACATTCTTACTCATTTCTCTTGTTTGCATTATTTCACATCATGGAATCTACAGCTAGTGCTAAAAGTTCTTATCCAAGCACTTTGGCATAATTTCCTCTATGTTGCTTTTACCAAAACTCGTGTTCCTAGTGGCAGTCCAAATGGGCAGGAAAATCTCGGAAAGGGATTCTTCCCTCTTTCCTTCTACAATGATTGAGTAGAAATAAAAGACTGTCATCTGAGCTGAACTGTCATTTATTTCTAATAAACTCTGAGCTCAGCTATGTGGAGAAATTGAAATCTACTCTCCTTTTATCCCAGATCTTTTGATTTCTCTGATGGCATAGACTGAACATAGATAAAAATGTTGTCAAACAAACAAATGCTGTTTTCTTTCATCTTAATTCCAAAGACAACATCAGTGTCTAGCAAGCTGGCTTGCATCTTCTTGCCTTAGATGACTCAAGTCCTCCTGCAGATCTTTCATAATAAGTCCCACAGCTATATCTGCTGCATCCCCTAAGATTGCCATTTTTCCAGAGATCTGAAGGGTGACACTTTGATCAACTCCAGTAGATACCTTATAATCCAAAATAGATTTTATTTTGAAGAAGAGTTCTTTGCTATGTGGTGTAAGTTTTTATTACCAATGTCAATTCAATGGTAATGAGTTTTTGGACTAATAGCCCATGACTTTGGTATCCTGATGTTTGACTAGCAACTGTGGCTGGCATCTTCAGAGGTCTAAGTAATCTGCTCTGCTACTTGCCTATTAGCTTGGAAGCTAATCACCATTGAGTGCTTTAATATGTTTTTCCATTTCTAATTTCAACCTGCCACACCATGAAGCTAGCTGATACACATCTGATTCAGAGCTGCCTCTTGACATTTACCTGAATGTCAGGTAACGGAACATTGGTTACTTTGGCTTTGGTTTCTTTGTTGAGGAAGAAAACTAAACCATACCCTTATTTGTGTGATTCAATTTTTTTAGGTTTGCTGCATTCTTTCATATCGATTTCCTTTCTCTGTCTCTTTTTTTATTCTTGGCCATTGAATGTGAGGTTGCAGGATGCTAAACTTTAAATATCTGTATTTTTAAATGTCATGTGATCTTTACCTTTTTGGGATGATGGTCTATATTCATTATTAATCTTTTTGAACCTCTGTTGAACTGTCATGGGAAATAATCATTTTTTGTTTATGTGTTTCATTTTCTTTTGTCTAGATTTGATGAACAACTGCAGCAGTTATTAGTTAAAGATTCTGAGACACTCCAGGACACCTTGCCTCTGCCTCTTTATCTTCCTGAATCTCTGGTATCTATGCCCCAGATTATTCAGCCATTCACCAGAATTCCAAAATCAAGAAGTCCAGAGGTAACATACAAATTAAAATACAATGGTGATGGGCTGCAATATTAGACTCTATTCACTTTCCTTGACCATTCTCTTCCTATTTTTGCGAACTGGTGCAAGTCAGTTAAAGGAAGGAGCCAGAAACAATAGCGTTAATTTCTGCCCAATCAGCTTGTTAGGTATTCCAAGCAAACTGTAAACCTGGCACTTTTATTGCAGTGGAACTGCTATGATTAGGCCTTATATAGTGGCTGCATCAAAACCACCAGATTTGAGTTGGATATGACCTGCAAGGGCAGTCTCAAAGCTCAGTGAAGCCACTGTATTCAATCCATAGTACTGTTCTTGTCCATTAATACTCAATTCCCAATCTTTAGTTGGGAAAGATGTGGGACTATAACTCAGGCAGAATCAGCATAATATAAAATCATATAAAATTGTGGCATGATCCAAAGCATATTTCTATATTCTAGAAATAGAATTGCCATTTTTATGATAGCTTATATTATATAGTAGTCGGCACATCCACAGGCAGAGTAAAATGTCAAGGTAGCAATAGCATCATAACAGTTGATGTCCCTTCCTTTTGTATAACACATAAAAAAGGATAGGGCTTTAATAATACTGCCACAATAATTGTTTTAATCTTTTTGACTTCATCATTCATAGTAATTTTTAACATATTTCCCTAATCCAAACATGATTTATTTTGGGCATTCAGTCGAGCTCACTATCCAGTTAAAATCTTAGTCAGGCATTACACTAATACAAGGTATGGCAATGTGTAAAAAAGATATGATTGTTGACTCAAATACTGGCATTCGCAACTTGTTAGGGTCCATCTTTCCTCCTTTTTGGGGGGTTAATGGATATATTTTTCCTTTTATTGTAATGTTTAGGTCTTGATGGATTGTATTATTTCATGCAGATTTCATTGAATAATATTTATGTAGTATTAATGAACATTCTATTTAATATAGATAGAATAGATAGAATTCTTTATTAGCCAAGTGTGATTGGACACACAAGGAATTTGTCTTTGGTGCATATGCTCTCAGTGTACATAAAAAAAAGATACATTTGTCAAGAATCATAAGGTACAACACTTAATGATAGTCATAGGGTACAAACAAGGAATCGAATCATACTAGGAAACAATATAAATCGTAAGGATACAGCAACAAGTTACAGTCATACAGTCATAAATAGGAAGAGATGGGTGATAGGAACGATGAGAAGATTAATAGTAATAGTAATGCAGACTTAGTGAATAGTTTGACAGTGTTGAGGGAATTATTTGTTTAGCAGAGTGATGACGTTCAGGAAAAAAAACTGTTCTTGTGTTTAGTTGTTCTGGTGTTCAGTGCTCTATAGCGTCATTTTGAGGGTAGGAGTTGAAACAATTTATGACCAGGATGCAAGGGGTCTGTAGATATTTTCAATATAACATAATATTAATAACATTTTCAAATAGAATGATTGTGGCAAAAGAAAGCAAATACCAATAGTAATAGGCACCTTGAGCGCATTCCCAAAACAATTGGAACATCATTTGAACACCGTTAACATTGACAAAATCACCACCAGTCAATTGCAAAAGGCAGCTTCACTTGGAACAGCTTATATCCTGTAGCAATACCTTTAACACTAACAAGCATTCCCTTCTGCCTATCCAGGTCCTTGGAAAGGACTCTGTAGGTGGATGAAAATGCCAAATCCACTCTTAACATCTGGTTAATCATTAAACCAATTATAATAATAACATCCTGAAAGAATAGCTTTCATATTTTTAAATGACAAACTCTATTCCAAATTCTTGGGAAGGACTTGCCAAATTCAGTCTAAATATCTGGCTGATTATGTAACCAACCATAATTATAGAACAAACTGTTGATTTAGGATGCCTGTTTCCTCAACTGCATGTTTTCTGTGCTGATCAAAAACAGCTGAAAATAGCTTTTTCTTACATATGTTTGAATATGTAAGAAAAGTACTCAGCATGCAAAAAGTACTCAGCATGTTTGGGAATATTAGGATTAAGTGGGTTGATCCAACATATATAACCCAGGTTTCTTACAACCATTGTATCCTATTCAAGTCTCTAGGTATTTGTCACTTTTCATTACTGCTTATCTACTTCAATTTTGAAAATGTTTTATGCTTCTCTCCTATTCAGGCTGGGACAGAAACGAGAGACATGGATACCTCTTTATTTGGCAGACTGGCATTGCTGAAACAACTGATTAAAGTTAATAAAGAAGAAGAAACAGCTTGTGAATTCCACATGTCTGCATTGCTAGACATGGTAGATGCTTGATAAGCATTTCCTTAAACTGTAGAACAAGAGAGCTGACAATGTATAACATCAGATTTGAATAACAAGAGTTTGCTTGAAAAAACCCATGATAGATGGATGAGTGTCTGATAATTCTTGCATAGGTAATACTTCCTTGATGAAGTTGAATGCATCTTTTGATCTTGCTTTTTGATCTGGTTAATTTGCTATATATGTTTGCCTGGGAATGCTCCATTAATCTGAATAGGATTTATTCCTATGAAAGCCAGTTGTTACTTTTTTATGAATTGTGCACCTCTTTTTCTGTTTTACAATTCAGAATGAAGTTCTTATTTCCAGTCTACACCACAAATCATATTTTCAGGTCCTGGATTTTATCTGGAACTTTATTGTGAAAAGTGGAGCATTCTTTGCATGATGTATTTTATGAGAATTTTATTTTATAGAGCTTATATTAAACAACTTCTAATGACTACTTTTTACATACTCATAGTTTCTATGTAAGAATTTACTGTATCCTGTAAATTGTATGTTGCTACCTTACGGACATGTAATGTGTGCTATGTAGGGAAAGGCTTGAATTCTAACAAAAGTTAATCTAAAGAAGTTCATGGACAGAGCATTTCCTGTTTCCTAGGATTTGGGAAAGAGTTTTCTGGATAATGTGGAATGTGGCAGAAGAGGAGGCTAAAAACGTTTTTTAATGGATTTCCTTAAGTTCATTCATATTAAGATTTGTCATTATGAATTTTATGAATATTGGAATGAATTTGTGGCCTTGGTGTATATTTTACATTTGTATTGAGATTTCCATGGTTGAAAAGAGATTTGAATTTCAGATGGAGTTACTTTCAGTCATGAAAGAGACTTGAAGCCTAGTGGAGAATCCAAGAACATTTGGCACCTTGTTTTTTTTCTGTTGTGGGATATTAGCAACCACTGTTCCATGAGCCTCTGGAAATTTTTTTATCATAAATGTTCTATTCTTTGTCTTCTGAGATCTATAAAAACCTTAATCTGACTAACTCAGCTCATTCTTTTGGAATAATTTTATGAAGTGACTTCAGACTTTGTAGTCCTTGATTTACAACCACAATTGAGCCCAAAGTTTTTGTGGCTAAGTGAGACAGTTCCTAAGAAAACGTTGACCCATCTTATGACCTTTCTTGCCACAATTGTTAAGTGAATCACTGCAGTTATTTAGTAACACAGTTGTAAACTAAATCTAGTTTATTGAATTTTGAATTTTGCTTATCAGAAGATCGCAAAAGGTGATCAAATGATCCTGGGACACTGCAACAGTTGCTAAGTATCCAAATTTTGATCACATGACCATGGGAATGCAGCAACAGTTGGGTGAAAAATGGTTATGTCACTTTTTTCAATGACATTGTTAAGTTTGAACAGTCACTAAATGAACTGTTGTAAGTTGAGGACTACCTGTATTAAAAATATTAGAACATATTTTTAATGTGTAGGGTAATGTTTTTATCCAGAAAATATTAACGATCTGATGGAAACATTCTTAAATACACAGATTGTAAAGTGGGCAGTAGCTTATTAAGACTAAGAAACTTTATATTTCTCTTTTAAAACAATTAGCTAAATGTAATGTTTTGAAAGTATTTTATATTGTGACCAGCTATTATTCCCCAGGTTTTTCAATTTTCTGATATACTGGATAGGGTGTATATTTTTTATAATTTGCAGCTGATTATTTTTCCACTATTTTTACTGAAATACGATGAATACACAATATCAGGCAATTACATGAACAAAAAACCAAGATGCATATAAAGAAAAAATATACAAAATTCAAAAGAGAACTACCATGTAAATAGACATACTGCACATACACACATCATATATATAAGATACACTATATTATAATCTATTGCTAGTAAGATAATAAAATTCATCAAAATTTGGTAAATTGTAGTTCCTACTGTTGATGTCTTATTATTTTAACTATAATGAAATTTAAATGTTTCAATCATGATTAATGTATATCAGCTACAAATGTTAAAACCAAACAAAATTACACACAAAGTTTGCAGCTGAGGATGTACATTAAACATGATTGAAACACTTTTAAATTTAACCACAAGTTTGATTGGTTCATTCTCTAAAGGTACCTTACAATTATGAAATGGAAATGTTTTTAGGCAAAGTGGAAAACTTCAATTACATATATGTTTGGTTGGTTGCCATAGAATGGGTAGACAAGAGCCTTAATGAACACTCCCAATTTGGGAATTGGAGTGTGAGCTCCCAATTGCCTGAGATTGAACCGGGATGATTTTTGTAGAATATTAAGACAAGGTGGCTGGTTTCTGGGGGATTCTATTTAAAACTGAGTATCTATGTCTTGGATTCAGACTGAGGTTCAGTACTATGGTTCAGTCGATAAAGATAAACTCTGTGATTTGATGGCAACTTCTGGAATCCTATTTTAAAAAGTTCTATTACCGTATACATATAATCTTCGACTTAAAACCAATTGTTTAGCAATGATTTGGAGTTACAATGGCACTGCAAAAATTTACTTATGACCATTTTTCACACTTATGATCATTGAAGCATCCCCACAGTCATGTGATAAAAATTAAGATACTTGGCAACTGGCATGTATTTACGGTGATTGCAGTGTCTGGGGTCTTGTGATCCCCTTTTGTTATCTTCTGACAAGCAAAGTCAATGGGGGGGGGGAGGAGGATCAATTAGTAACAATGTTACTAGTAACAGGATTCACTTAACTGTGGCAAAAAAAGGTTGTAAACAGGACAAATCTCACTTGACTGCTTTGCTTAGCAACAGAAATTTTGGGCTCAATTGTGGTTGTAACTTGTACCTATATTCTCTAAGGGAAAGTAGGAATGGAGCAGATAAAATAGATACAAGCATGTGTGATGTCTCAAACTGTATATGCCATCTACAAGTAGTCCTCGACTTACAACAATTGAGCTCAAAATTTCTGTTGAGACATTTGTTAAGTGAATTTTGCCCCATTTTATGACCTTTCTTGCCTCAGTTATTAAGTGAATCACTGCAGTTGATAAGTACCACTGCAGTTGGTAACCCGATTGTGAAGTGAATCTGGCTTTACCATTGATTTTCTTTGTCAGAAGGTCGTAAAAGGGGATCACATAATCCTGGGACGCAGCAATGGTGATAAATGAGTCAGTTGCCAAGCATCTGAATTTTGATCACATGATTTTAGGAATGCTGGAAATGTCATAATTGTGAAAAACTGTCATAAGTCACTCTTTTCAGTGCAGTTGTAACTTTGAACGGTCACTAAACGAACGGTTGTAAGTTAAGGACTACCTGTACTTGTTTTATTCTAAGCAGTTTACAACACATGAGAAAAACTATAAATCTATAGCTGGTATCAAGTCAGTATGCTGTCTTAAAGAGTAGTATTTGTTATATTCTATAACATTGGGATAAGACAGGTCGGCAACCCACAACTCCGGAGCCGCATGTGGCTCTTTTAACCTTCTGCTGTGGCTCCCTCCTTTCATCCCTCTGCTGCAGAGAGAAGCTGCCGCCGCCACCACTGCTGTTGCCACTTCCATGGCCTGCCCGCTGCTCTCGCAGCACCTTGCGCAGCACAATGAAATTTAGTACGCTTCACACTTGGGGAGATGGGGTCCCCTCCTGGAGCGATGCAGAGCCATAATATGACCTTGCCCCACTCGCGCCTGGTAACAGCAGCATTGGCCGCGGCACAGGCCAGTGTCCTGTGGCGGAGATTAGGTCACGCGTCTCCCTGAGCAACCAAGGCACATCAAGCACCAACAAAGTAGCTGCCTGCTGTTTCCTGCTGCAGTCTGTTGGGCAGTGAGAGAGAGACAGAGAAAGATAGATACAGAGACAGACAGACAGAGAGAGACACACACACACACACAAAGAGAAAAAGAGAGAGGGGTGAACAATACATCTAAGGCCCGGTTTGGCAAGAAGTGACTGGGAGGGGAGACGGGGCTGGGGTAGGTGTGGCTGGGGTGGGTGGGTCATGTGACTGGGTGAGTGAGTGCGCCCACCCAGTCACACTGGTTGTTAAATTATTGGCTCCTGGTGTTTTCTGTGGGAAATGGGTCCAAATGGCTCTTTGAGTGTTTTAAGGTTGCAGACCCCTGGGATAGGAATACACCTATATTTAGTAAGAAAGCTTTTCCAGAGGCAATGGGTTACTACTGAGAATGTCAATCCTCTGGTCTTAGTCACCCCGTACCCCCAATTTCTTTCAAGTTGGGTGATTGGTGCATCCTTTTGCTATTAGATTGTATAAAACAAGCAGATTCTACATAAAGACAGTTCTGAAACTAATAAGCACACAAAAACAATGTCACTCAATATTATACTATTACTAACCCGTTAACAAGATCATGAAGAACTAGGCAAACCAATCAATCATGTAGAACTAGAAAGGTTTGAAATGTATAGTTAAAACAATTAGGACAAGATGAATGGGGTATCCATCAATTTATTGACATATGTCAAAATGCTGTTTGAGAGAATGCACCAAGACAAGTTTCCAACTTATATTTATACTGTATAATAAATAACTATACTGACACCAAACTTGAAGGCTTTATTTACTCAAACTATGATCCAGAGGCTAACTTTGACCTGCCATTTATTTTTATACAGCCCATGAGCCATGAATGGACAGGCAAGTGGGCTGCAGATTAACAGCGCCATATCTTAGCCAAGGATCGTATGTGGGTGAATGTCCTAGGTGGCCATAAAGGCCTATCAGCAGCTTCCTTGCTGACAGGCTGGCAGTGTCCAATGGCTACTGTGCTGTCTGGCCTGCAGACTTGCCATCTATACCTGCAAAGACAGAGGCTCTTGATCAAAAGAATTTCCAGAATCCTAGTTTAGACTACAGTTATGTTGCATAGTATGTTCTATTCAACATGCAAAGTGAAGCAGGATAGTTTTCTGTCACAGAATGATTCTTGAAATACAGCACTCCCACAGAATGATGCTCTGCTCTGATGAAATACATTTTAGCAAAACAACCTGAAAAACATTTCCCAGTAAAACAAGCTTGTCAACTCATATGAATAGTAATCATTGATGCAGCAAGAGAGTGTTCCATTGAAACCTTTCTCTTTGGGCAAACATTATTTCAGGGGAAAAAACTACAGGGCCTGTTTCCGAGATATCGAGACCAGCCAAATTGATCAGTGACATATGAGTTTTTATGATATTAGACCCAAAATTTTGGATGGAATCACCAATGTTATTACACATGATCAACTAGCAGATAGGAGTTTGTTAGCAGCTCTCTTTCAAATGGCAGTTCAGCCCAGGAAGAGAAGATTCAAAATGTTCAGACTCTGCCTTAAACTTACTTATAAATGAGAGCTAGAAATTCCTATTGCAGTTAGTGTAATTCTTACTTTTTGGATTTCACCCTGTTGTGAGGGGCCTAATAAGGCCTTTTAAGCATAGTTCTCATCTTACATCCATTTGTTTCGGGACCATTTGAAATTACAACACTACTGAAAAAAGTGACTTAATCAGTACTCAACCATTGCAGGATACCCAGAGTGACATGATCAACATTTAGGTGCTTGGCAATTGGCATATATTTACAAGGATTTGAGCACTGGGTGTGTGGGTGTCACATGATTGCCATTTGCTTCTTTCCCAGCCAGCTTCCAAGAAGCTGTCAATGGAGTAAATTGCATTTGCTTAATGGCCATGTGATTCATTTAACTGCTTAACCACCATGGCAAGAAAGATCATAAACTTACACAACTCACCTAACAACCACTTTAACAATGGAAATTCTGGTCCCAATTGTGGTCATAACTCAAGGACCACATATGTATTGATATAAAAGTATTTTCAGTTCAACTTTATGGAAAGATATGGGTACTCTTATACAACAAATGTTCTTGGCATATAATTTGAAAGAAATCTATGTGATATGGTGAATATCTGCTTCATTACCATCCACATACATAATTCTCATTGGATGTCAACAATGGCTTTCTTTAAATGGAAAAAGCTGTCAGTTTCATCAATAGGAAACATCATTCAGAATGCAGAATTTAAGATCCATCTGACATTACAGTTCAGGATTCATTTAAGGGTTTTCATAAGTATGTTTGCACAAACACTGCAGCAGCTAGCCCATGATCCTTGGCCTACTGGTGCTAATTGGACATCTCAGCAACAATCACCAACTTTGATAGTGAACCAGCCAAACCTCTTTATTTAGCAATAGCAAATGGTAAGTTTGTTAGATGACACTATAGGCTAATTTCAATAACTCAACCAAACTGTTTCAATCGTTAACTCCCCACCCCAATCTGTCAGTTAGGCATAATCCAAGAACACATTTGGTTTGATCAGGAATGTTGTGAAGCTGTAAATCACCACTTTAAATTCTACAAAGAGATCCCCAGCATAATGCGATTTTTCACCGGAAGATTTCCATCTGGTGTCAATGCCTTACAACTACGTATCTATATCTGGGGAGTTACATTGGTTTGGCCGGCTTGAAAGCTATTTTTCTGGGCAGTTTTGCCTCATATCCTGCAAGGGGCTGTAGCCCCAAAACATGATTTTGGTACTTCTTAATTTAGAAGCGTCCCTTCTGTGCCCGTCGCGGCTTTCTTCCCATCCCCATTTTCCTGTCACTGATCTGAGCCAGACTCGCTTCCTTCGCATGGAAGCTCTGCAGCAGGCCACATTTAAGTTCCAAGGAGGAAAACCAGGAAAGGCGCGGAAGGGCTGGCGTTCCTCCGTGGCCTCGGCCTTAAATTTGCAATGGTGATAGCGGCATGCTTTGACTTGCTGAGTCCCTGCATTTCTTTGTATCTGCTCGCTGGCTCCGTTAAAGCTACCAGCGCCTTGGTTACTGTTCCACAGCCAATAATTCCGTTTTCCGTTCTCGCTTCGGAGTCCAGACTCCCTGCAAAAGTTTCTCCTTTCCCACAGAACCTCGAGACCAACAGAAAGCTTTACTTGGAAACTGACTCCGCCTTCAATTGTACCTAAACTCTCGTGATTGGCTCGCACTTTCATGGGCTAACATCAGATCAGATCGGATGTTTCGAATAGCTTCTTGGGAATTGTAGTCCTCAAGAAGGAACTGCTTTGAGCCACGATTCACACAAAAGACTTCATATCCCAGCGTGCCGCTGAAACAGTCGAGATGTGAGGTGTGTGATAAGTCCAGCCTTGGCTGTATTTTATTTTCTGCTGGTCCTTGTGCTACTGCCTGCAGTCTTCAACCTTAGATCAGAGTGGCAGGATGGATGGGACGTGAGTATTTTGGCATCTCTCCTACTTGAGGACCAGAGCTTCCTGGTCGTTTTAGCTTTAGCTTTGTTTGGAAAAATCACTAGGATGCTTTACTTGTGGCGATGCAAAAAACAAACAAACAAACAAACAACCCGAATGAAAAGTCCAGTACATAATTGTTGATAAAAAGTGGCACATTTTCCCATGGTCTGAGAAGGGATTTGAATCTTCTGTGATCATCTACCCGTTAATTTTTTGACAAAATGGGAATAATTAAAATGTAATGTTTTGCACAGATATTTGTACTATGCATATATGATGTGATGCATATATTATTGCCCTGTGCTCTTTTCCTGTGTTAATTTAAACCACACAGAGGCTATCTGTGGTTAGGTTGTCCTTTTGTTTTACAAAAAAAGTTAATTTTGATAATGTTTCATACTATCTATTAATCAAACTCATTATTGTATTTTTAAATATTTTTTCTTCTCCTGTATTATATTTCTCTACTACACTATAGAAAATATTGGTTTGCAATAGCCATAAACTTTTTCTAGATTAAACATAGTAAAATTGACAAATCCCATATAAATGGCAGAATAAAAAGTTACATGGTAAAAATAATCCATTAAAATAGAGGTGCTGAGGGAGTTAGTGACCCAAGAAGGCTGATGTAAAAAGGCTGGTTTGATAAGAATGTCCCAAAATAGAAGCCCTTTTAAATTAAATTAAAGCATTGTATCTTTTCCCACAGCATCTGTTGAAATTGACACAATCCACAGTATCATACCATCAGAAGTAATTACTGGTGCATTTTTACTCTTAACAGTTTAAGAATATTGGCTGAGTACAGGTAGTCCTCAACTTACAACCACAATTGAGCCCAAAATTTCTGTTGTTAAGTGAGACATTTGTTAAGTGGATTTTGTCCCATATTATGACCAGTTGTTAAGTGAATCACTGCAGTTGATAAATCAATAATCTGGTTGTTAAGTGGATGTGGCTTCCCCATTAACTTTGCTTGTCAGAAGGTTGTAAAAGATGATCTTATGATCTTGGGACACAGCAACAGTGATAATAGGAATCAGTTGCCAAGCATTTGAATTCTGATCACATGATCATGGGGATGCTGCAAAGGTCGTAACTTTGAAAAATGGTCATAAGTGCCATTGTAACTTTGAATGTGCTGTTGTAACTTTGAATGATCACTAAATGAACTATTGTAAATCGAGGACTACCTATATAAACATTGAACAAAGCCAAGGCACATTGAATTACCATTGGATGAATAATCCATAATTGGCTGTTTGCATGTCATGGTATGATTAAGGAAAGGGATGCAAATGCTGAGGAGCAGGAATGGGGCTGAACCCATCCACAAGCCAAGCAGCTGCACATTGGAAGCATGCAGGGAGAAGCAGTAGAGGTTTTATTTCCTGATTTAATTTTTTATTGAATTTTGAGATTACACATTTAAACAGATATAGAATAATAGAATTTTAAGGAACCTTGGAGGTCTCCTAGTCCAACCCCTGCTCAGGCAGGAAACCCTATACCATTTCAGACAAATGGTTGTCCAGTCTCTTCTTCAAAACTACCAGTGTTGGAGCATTCACAACTTCTGGAGGCAAGTTGTTCTACTGATTACGGTAATTGTTCTGTTTTACTTATCCAATGGGTTTCTTTCCTTATATTTTCTATTTCATGTGGCTATAGCTAGTTTTAGTTTATCCACAGTTGATCCATAGTTTAGTTTTAAGCTGGAGTCCTAACAATAAGCTTCAGACACTGCTTGGATCCTAAAGCTTGGACATTTTGCATTTGCAGTGCTAGGATAAAGGCTTTACTTGGTGTCTCTCTTTTGCTTTTCACTCCTGTTAGATATTTACGGAAAAGAGGAGGCCCATATAAGACAGAACCAGCCACAGACTTAACCCGCTGGCGTTTGAGTAATGAAGAAGGTCGGCAGCAGTGGCGATATCTAGCAGATGGCGAGGGTGTGGAGCGGGAGCAGACTGCACTGGAGGCTCATTCTCTAGGGCTGGACACAGTAAGTGACTGATGCTGTTGTGAATATGAGATAGGAGGGAGATGGATAGCTTGCACAACTCTCAGCAATTTCTTTCAAGATCAGTCTTTAGGGAGCAGGTCAGCTTGTCTGTTGCAAAATATTTCTGTGTTCTAGCAGACATGGAAAAGAGCAAATTCACAGTGCATCTTTGGGTCATGTGAGGCACTGTGAAGATCTGTGGAGCTCTACTGTTAACCTGACTATCCAAGAATTGTGCCATGACGCACATTCAGTCTTTGCAGAAGGGAAAATGGTAATGGTTGGAGAGCGCTTCATACTTCTGGGGAGCTTGTCTGTTATTACTCAATTTCTTTTGAAGAGGGGCAGATAGGGTGAAACTGATTTGCTTGGCAAAAACCTCTGAAATGACAAATGTAAGAAGATGTGATGGATTCAGAGTGGTTTATGTAAACATGTCATTGCAGGCCCTCTGTAAGTTGGAGAAAGGTTGCAAAAGTGATCTAGAGCTCTCTTTTTAGAAAGATACCATCTGAAATACATAAGTCTTACACTGCAGACTTCAATTTTTATTTCTAGTCTTCTGTAATTAGAAATGTTACTTCCCAGTATATACAAGAAAGGGTTTGAAGAAGGCTCATATTCTATATATTTCCCTTACCAGTATCTTTTAGTGTTTCAGGCACTAGAACACTGGATCTTGGGTCCAGGTTCTCATAAGGTGAAGGAGGATACTGCCCTTTAGGAAGCATGCAGATATTGGCTGGTTCCATAAAATAGTAGATTAGATGAAAGCAGGGCTAGATAACCTGTGATTTATCATGCAGTAGGATTGGTCTAATGCTTAAGGCACCAGGCTAGAAAGTGTGAAACTGAGTTTTAGTCCTGCCTTACCCATTAAAGCCTACTGGATGACCTTGAGCCAAGTATTCTCTCTCAGCCCAGCTCATCTTACAGGGTTGTTGTGGGGAAAATAGGAGGAGGAAGGTGTGCTGAATATATTCAATCATTTGTAAAAAATAATAAAGGCAGGATACAAGTAAACAAATTCACTATGAATCTTTTCTGGCTGGTATCTGAGACTGTCTTTGGTTTGCCTAAGGGAGCAAATCCAAGGCCAGTTGCTATCCTTTCTGTTGTACCATAAACAGGGAGAGAGAGCAGCTAAGTGCCCCTCCACAAGTTGCACTGCTTGACTAAACTTCAGTGAACATCTTTATACATATGCCAGTTCGCTTTAGATTTTATGGACCTACAGTCTGGTCATTTATATTACTTTCTGGTTCCAATTCCTTCTACTTTGCAGTCTGAAGTCTTCCCAATCTTGCCTACAGCCTGTACTGCAGAAGAGGCGGCGCTAAATGGGATGAAATTTTTCTCAGGCCTACAAGCAGAGGATGGTCATTGGGCTGAGGATTATGGAGGACCTCTCTTTCTGCTGCCAGGTATTATTATAAGAAAGGTCCTAACAGCTTCTTCTCACAGATGGTCTTGCATCAGTCAGATGATCAGTGTTTTGTATCAAAGGAAAAAAAATTGCTAAGCTAAATTGGCTGAAGCTACTTCAGAATTAATTAAATGTTTCTCTACATGCTACCCATTACTGACCATTTAAAAGGAATAGAGGGATTTATTACATTAATGTAGAGTACAGCTAGAACAAATTGGCTCATGACAGTGGTGAGTTTAAATGACGGGTCTGTCTCCAGGCCTCTTGGAATCTTTTAAGTCTCAGCATTCCAGTTCATTGGATTTCAGCAGAAGTGAGAGCAGACAGAGACCATTCATTATTTCCACAGCTTGTTGTTGTTGTTGCTGCCTGAAAAGGCTTTCCAGCCTTAACTGCATTTTTCTACCTTCTGGTCTTCTTCCAACAGGACTTCTGATTGTGTGCCATGTTGCTAAGATTCCACTCCCAGAAGAAAGTAGGAAGGAGATGGTGCGCTACTTGCGTTCAGTGCAACTCCCAGATGGAGGATGGGGCCTGTGAGTAAAGCTCAAAAGCTGCTGCTTCAGAAGGACTTTTGCAACTTTCTGCTATTTCATTATCAGGCTGGTGGTGGCAGCAGCAGCACCAGCAACATTTCAGTTTGCCTCAGCCTAAATAGAGATGTCCCAGAATCTTTTTCTTTTTTATTGTGAATATCTAACAGTCACTTCTTTTTCCAGTGGGCCTATGCCTTCCTGGCTCAGAAGGGACTGATATGCCGCTCTTGGTGTGAGCAGTGTGAATTTATGAGCATGTTACACAGTGGCATATCATACATGTTTGAACCAAAGGCATAAAAAAGCAAAGGCTCTTCTTGCTGATGGGCATCAATGCCTAGCCAATTACTTTGGGAGGAAATGGTTGGGACTTCCTAAGGAGAAGATGGTACCTATTTCAGGAATTGGCCAAGAGTGTTTAGTGCCTTAAGAAATCAGTAAGAAATCTACAATTACTTTGCATTTTGAAAGGGTAGTAGAAATTTGTTATCTTGGAAAAATCTACTATTGCAGTGAAAGATTTTATAAAGCCTTCGAGAATCTTTCTTAGTCTTATGTAAGACATTTGTTAAGTGAATGTTGCCCCATTTTATGACCTCTCTTGCCATAGTTGTTAAGTGAATCACTGCAATTGTTAAGTTAGTAACATGGATGTTAAGAGAATCTGGCTTCCTCATTGACTTCGCTTGTCAGAAGGTCACAAAAAGTGACCCTGGCATACTGCAACCATCATAAATATAAGTCAGTTGCCAAGCATCTGAATTTTGATCATGTGACCACAGGGAAGCTGCAACAGTCATAAGTGTGAAAAATGGTTATAAGTCACTTTTTTCAGTTCTGCTGTAACTTCGAACGGTTACTAAACAAATGGTTGTTAGTTGAGAATTACCAGCATAGTTATGTAACATTTTTCTATCTCTAGGAAATATACCAGACATCAACTTGAACCAAAAAAGCTGTTTTCTAATTCTTGTGCATATTCTGTGCTCTTTATCCCTTATTTCCGTCTCTGCCAGTATACTTTGTTTTATCCAATTTATCTGCTAATGCAATGGCCTCTAGCTTACTCTCTTTTGTATCTTATATATGTCTTTGGTCATCTCGGCTAATGTTTATTAATTTTGGGGTCCAACATAGTTCACACCTGTGCTTTTTATTTTTAATAACATTTGTCCTGTCATAATCTACACTAATTCAAACATAAGCATAGGTTTCCCTTTACATAAAACACTACTTTCTTAATAACCATCCAGTAATTCTAGCTTCAAGTTTGACAGATTTTTTTTATGAAGCCAAGAGGGGCTAGACTGGACAATCATTTGACTGGGATGGCATAAGACTTCTGCCTTGAGCAGAGGGTTGGAGTAGAACAGGTGTCGGCAACCTGTGGTTCTGGAGCTGCATGTGGGTCTTTGGGCCCGTTGCTGTGGCTCCCTGCTGAACTGGATCCCACCACTGGCTCGCCTCACCCCTCGCCCTCCCCTCCCAATCACTCCTTGCCTGAGAAGGTAAGGGCAATGACGACGGATGGAGACTCGCTCCATATTCCAAAGCAGGAGCTAGGTGACCCTGTACTTGCCTCTTCTTCCAGCCCATGTTGGTGCTGTGCGCATCTTGGTCTCTTGGGGAGACCCGTGACTTTCTCTCCGCCCCGAGACACTGGCCCGGCTGTGGCTGATGCCGGTGCTCTCGCCACCTCCATGGCCTGCTCGCAGCTCTTGCAGCGCCTTGCACAGCACACTTAAATTTAGTGCGCTTCACAATGGGAGAGACAGCGGGGAGTCCCTTGCTCCTCCAGGAGGCCATTACGACGGGGAGCATTGGTTGCTCGGGGAGACGTGCGACTTTCCGCCCCAGACACAGGCCTGGCCCGGCTGCAGCCGATGCTCCGCTTGTAATGGGCTCCAGGAGGACCAGGAGACACCGTCTCTCCCATTGTGAAGCATGTTAAATTTAAGTGTGCTGCGCAAGGCACTGCAAGAGCAGCAAGCAGGCCATGGAGGCGGCAAGAGCACCGGCGTCAGCCGCATCCGGACTGGGCGAGTGTCTCAGGGCAGAAAGAAAGCCACACATCTCCCCGAGCGACCGAGGTGCACGCAGCACCAACAAGGGCCGGAAGAAGAGTACAAGGCAAGTACAGGGCCGCTTCACTCCTGCTCTGGAATATGGAGCGAGTCTCCATCCGCCGCTGTCGCCCTTACCTTCTCAGGTAAGGAGTGACTGGTAGGGCGAGGGCGAGGGTGGTGGGTTCAGCCGGCAGGAAGCCACAGCAGGGGGACGAAAGAGCTTCATTTATCTGGGAACCTGAAATGACTCTTGATTTAAATCGTATGGTAAAAAGCACCAAAAGAAGAAGAAAGAACATCAGCAGCAGCAAAACAAAAAACCTCAAAAAAACCACCCTCGCCTGTTTTTGGAAGTGGTTCAAGATGGAACATACACACACCCACACACAGACACAAGAGAGAGAGATATGAGAAACAGTGGGAGAAAGAGAGAGAGAAAGAGACAGAGAAAGGAGAGGGAGAGGGGGAGAGAGATGAGAGGGGGGGAGAGAGAAAGAAAGATAGAGAGATGAGATGAGAGAGAAAGAGAGATGAGAGGGAGGGAGAAATAGAAAGAGACAGATGAGAGAGAGAGAAAGAGATACCTGATTCCCACAGAAAAGAAAACACTGAGAGCCACAAAACCTGGTAGGCTGGGGATGGTGGTCATGTGACTGGGTGGGAATGAGTGATGTTGAGTTAGCCATGCCCACCCAGGTTTTGTGGCTCCTGGCGTTTTCTTTCCTGTGGGAAACGGGTGCAAATGGCTCTTTGAGTGTTTAAGGTTGCAGATCCCTGGACTAGAAGATCTCTAAGGTTCCTTCCATCACTATGGTTCTATGTTTTATTACCAAAATAATATAAAATAAAGGCAGAGGGAATGACTTCGATAGGGAAAAAAGCGTAAGAATGTGGGGCTTAGAACAGACAGTGGCTTTGTTTGGAATAGGTGGAAATTCTGTTTCTTAGACCTATTTATGTTTTTTTAAGCCCCACAAAGTTTGAAAAGTCAACAAATAAGAATGATATGAATTTCAGGAAGACTTCTTAATGCTAGTTTAATGTGTAGTCTTGAAAACTATAAAAATAAGTTCCAGACAAATTCATAGCAGATCAATTAAGGTGGAGTTACCTTGAAAGGCTTCCTACTCACCGATGGGCTGAGAACTTCTTTTCTGGCTGGTTCCTGCAGTCGTTCCCACTGCTTCTCTCAACAGATACATTAATCGTAGCTACAGATAGTGAAATGTCCAGACTTCTTTGTTTTCTTTGGAATCTATCATCTGAATGCTTAGGGATTACAGTATTAATTTTCCCTATTTCTGGTGAATCGATTCTGCAAGCAAACTGTAATTCTACCCAATCTCAATCTTCAGCATTATATTTCTCTTTTATGCATTTAAAATAAAACTCTAAAATATAGTCATTGTTAGTTGAGTTGTAATAAAATTACTCATGCTCTTTTATTTTCCCTTCTTTGGTTTAACCAGTTCTTAAAAATTCACAGAATTTGAAGAACGGTTGGGTTTTATTTGTTCAACTTGTTTATTTTTATTTATTCAACTTGTATGCCACCTTTCTCCGATGACTCAAGGCGGTTTACAATGCATTTAAAAACCATATATAAAAACATTAAAAATTAAAACATTAAAAACAATTAAAACCCATTCACATGGCCGGATCTCGCCAGATCGCAACAGCGAGTTCAACGCCCCCAGGTCTGCCAGAAAAGCCAGGTCTTTACCGCTTTTCAGAAGGCCAATAGGGTGGGGATGGTCCAGATCTCAGGAGGTAACTGGTTCCAGAGAGCTGGGGCAGCCACAGAGAAGGCCCTCTCCCATGGGCCCGCCAGCCGGCACTGTTTAGCTGATGGGACCCAGAGGAGACCAACTCTGTGGGATCTTACTGGTCGCTGGGAGCTATGCGGTAGAAGGCGGTCTCGAAGATAACCTGGCCCTGAGCCATGTAGGGCTTTAAAGGTAATAACCAACACCTTGAATTGTGACCGGAGACCAATAGGGAGCCAGTGCAGCTTGCGGAGAATTGGTGTAATGTGGGTGTACTTACGTTCAACCATGACAGCTCGCGCGGCTGTGTTCTGGACCAACTGTAGTCTCCGAACACTTTTCAAGGGTAGCCCCAAGTAGAGCGTGTTGCAATAATCTAACCGTGAGGTGACAAGGGCATGAGTGACTGTGAGGAGAGCCTTCTGATCCAAGTAGGGTCGCATTTGGTGCACTAGGCGAACCTGTGCAAAGGTCCCCCTAGCCACAGCTGACAGATGTTGCTTTTCTTGTGTGAACACATCTACCTAACACTTTTCTTGTTTGTTGTCTGTTAGACACATTGAGGACGTGTCTAAGGTATTTTCTACTACTCTGAACTACACGGCCATGCGTATTCTTGGAGTCAGCGCTGATGATCCAGACTTAGTGAAGGCTCGAAATAACCTCCACAGCAAAGGTGAATAACCAGCTGGAGCCTGGAAATAAATGTGGTTTTTATTTTTCATTTTACCATCATTTGCTGCCTTTGGAAAAAAGAACTCTCTGCTTATAGAATAATCACAAATTATGGTTTATGGATTAAGTTGATGTCAGCTCTTAGTGACCATGTTGGTACACTGTCTTCAGGAATATTTATCCCCATTCTGGCCCTTCAGATCTTCCAGTGATATTTCAATTGCCACTGTAATCAAGCCCAACCATGGATAACTTACTGTCTTCTTTTGGGCTGTCTTGATTATACAGTTTGCATCAGCAAAACTGTCTCTTATTCTTCTGCTTTTCTAAAGCCAGCTTGAACATCTGGCATCTCCCTTTCCATATTGGGCCCTAATCTACATTGTCTGATCCTAAGCATTATTTTGCTAGCATGCGAAATTAAAGGCATAGTATAATAGTTTGCATATTATATTAAGTCTCTCTTTTTGATATACAGATCTTTGCCTGTATTTACTTTAGTTTCTGTTTTCTTTTTGGCAATTTCCACTTCTTATTCTGACATCTAGTTTTCTTTATTCTATTTTTGGCAGTCTTTTTCCACTCTTAACAATTCATTCTTAACAATTTTTCTGATATTATTCCTCATTTCCTCTGATTCTCTGTCAAATTAGGTTCAGGGCTTCCAAGCAATTCCTGGCACTCTCCTTGAAGATGGTGGATATATGTTCAAGATTGTATCATAGAAACAAGTTGGCTTTGTTCTTCTGCTTTAGCTTAGTTTGGAACTTGTACACAAACGGTTCATGATCTGTTCCATAGTCAGTGTCTGGCCACTTTTTTGCTCTTGTAGCTGAGTCTTCCACATCCTTCTGCCAATAGCATAGTCATTTTCATTTTTTTATTCATCTTCTATGACCATGATGGCAAACCTATGGCACGGGTGCCACAGGTGGCACACGGAACCATATCAGTGGGCACGCGAGCATTGCCGTAGCTCAGCTCCAGCATGTATCTGTGTGCCAGCCAGATGATTTTTGGGCCTTTTGGTCCCACTGGAAGTTGGGAAATGGGCTGTTTCCGGCCTCTGGAGGGCCTCCGGGCAGGTGGCAAAGGCCATTTTTGCCCTCCCCAGGCTCCTAGAAAGTCTCTGGAGCCTGGGGAGGGTGAAAAACAGGCCTACCGGCCCACTGGGCCATCACATGCTAAAAGTGGGGGGATGCGCGCACATGCGCAGGGGTGGGGTGCATTGAATTATGGGTGTGGGCACATACGTGGGTGACTTCCCCGTGTTCCCCCCGCTTTTGGCACACGATGGCAAAAAGGTTAGCCATCACTGTTCTATGATGTCCAACACTTTGGTTGTTTGAAGATTTTGATAGCAGTGAAGTAATTAGATTGGAAGAAACTGATAAATTGTTCTGTTTTTGTAGGAGTGGCAGAACCTGGGGACAAGTCAAAAGAGGAATCAGTCTAGAGCTGTGATGGCTAACTTATGGCACGCATGCCAAAGGTGGCATGCAGAGCTCTCTCTGTGGACATGTGCACTGTCGCCAACTGCCCTTCTCATTTCCGACATGTGTATGCGCACTGGCCAGGTGATCTTTGCGCGTGCCGGAGCCCCGGAAACCTGAAGACCAGCTGGCTCCAGGATGCACAAAGACCAGCTGGCCAGTGACCATGCATGCGCTGGAAACCAGAAGACCAGGTGCGCGCCGGCCAGCTGGTTTTCGAGTTTCTGGTGCTCTGGTGTGGATGAAGACCAGCTGACCAGCATGCATACGTGCACCGGAAACCATAAGACCAGGTGGCTAGTGAGCACATGTGTTCGAGTTTCCACAGCTTCGCCACGCACACATGCACACACGCGTGTTCCAGTTTGGCCACTCGGTGCTGAAAAGGTTTGCCATCACTGGCCTAGAGTCTTTTCATAATCACAAATGAATTAATTCCAACTTGTCTTGAATTCCGTTGACTTTATTTAGTGCCAAAATAGTGCTAACCTTCAGTTGAGCAAATTCCTGTGCATAAGCATGAATTGTAATAAATCAGCTTAATTGGAACTTCGTGTGTGGTCCTGTCTTTCATGCCTGACAGTTCCAGTTCAGTTTCCTAAGCCATATAGTCCAACTACATTTTCCTCATCATCATTTCCACCATTGACATTCCAATCACCAAATAGCACATTTTGTTTGCGTATTCTGTTGATTTCACATTAAACTGGACCACAAAACTTGTCAATTTCCTCTTTTTCTGCATCAGTGGTTGGAGAATATATTTAGATAACCTTCATATTAAAAGATTGTATAGGAAGTGTAATGGCTAATATTTTATCACTGCTACATGATGCCCAAATACTACTTTCACTATATCCTTCCTGATTATGAAAAAAATGCCATTTCTTTGATTTTGTGTCCTGAGTAGTAAACAGTATGGTCAACTGGCTGAAAGTATCCAGTTGGTATTCATTTTAATTTGCTGATGCCAAAGACCTAAAAATATAGAAAATACATTTCCTATTTCATTGTTTTGAGCTTTCCCATGTTCAGCAGGACTTGAGGGAGAAGATTACATTTTTACTTTAGATTGTTCAAGACATTCTTGGTTCTCCTTTATCATGTTTGTTATGAAAATCTAGGAGAAGAAAAAAAGATAAACTTGATGCTAACCTGCCTCCTTTTCCGAATATCAAGCTAAGAGATTCCTCTGTTTGTCGGTTTGATGGTATTCTCAGCTTGATTGGAGCTGCTCAGTAATTAACATGGCTAATGCTGTTCATTCATTAATAGTTTGCTATTTGTAGGAAATGCTTTTGGGATTCATTATGTGACCACTTGTGAATTAAATGTTACTTACCGGTACATTGTTCAATTTTCCTAGGAGGTCTTTAAGTAGGAGGCACCATCTCTTCTTTCCTAAAATTCCCCTGCTTTAGTTAGCCTTGTGAGTAGACTTGTTCTTCTGGTGTCTGCTCCAAGTCCAATGAATAGTAGGTATTTGTATTAGTTCTGTGGGAGGTAAAAAGTTATTCACTAGCTCTTTCTTGCTTTCTCTGTGACTGGAGAAATTGAGGCCACCCTTTTACTTTCTGTTTTCTATGTTCTACATTTTCCTGGCCAGAAACTTCAGGAAAGTCTTATCTGTAGAGAATGACCCATAGAAAAACTGCTGTTATGATCAGGACTAATGGAAGAAGAGGAAAGGTGAGGCCAGACTATTTGGTAGCAGAGCCTTTTCAGGACTGAGAGGATGAGACACGCCACACAGGCAGAGGGGAAAAGGAGAACCCTAGCTCTTACTTAGATCATTCTCCCCTTTCTTCTCCTCTGTAATAACTAGTATGAACTGTTTATGTTTTATAAAGTTGGCAGCTGTTTTGATATTATTCTATTTTGGAATTCTTCAGGTGGTGCTGTAGGAGTCGCTTCCTGGGGTAAATTTTGGCTGGCTGTCTTGAATGTCTACAGTTGGGAAGGAATGAATACGTTGCTTCCTGAGATGTGGTGTGTAAATCATCATCAAGAAGATTATACCCAGCTTCTGTCTGTCTTCATTATATAGATGGATGCACTTGACCAAAAAAAACATGTTTACCATCCCCTCTCCCAAAATACAAAGGTTTCTTAGAATTTACACATACTGTAGGCAAGTCAGTTAATTTCAGTGATGGGATTCAGCGAGTTCGCACCACTTCGGGAGAACCGGTTGTTAACTTTCTGAGCAGTTTAGCAAACTGGTTGTTGGAAGAAATCATTAGGGCAGAGAACCGATTGTTAAATTACTTGAATCCCACCACTGGTTAATTTCCTATTAATTCAGATCAGTTTACTACCTTTCAACCTATGTTCTAGATTATGCCCCCTATCTCCTTCCAAAACAGACCACTTGTAAATTTAAACTGCTGAAAATTTATTTATGAGGTAAAAGTTATAGGGAAAGCTTCATAATGAATTCTTAATTGTATTTTCATTGTGAGATTTAAGAAGCCACATTATTAATGGAATCTGTTTCAGTATTTACTATGAGAGTATTTTTGGATTTTTTTCCTGATATGGGCTCTTGAATGTCCTCTAAATGCCTATTTTACTTTCTCTTCTGTTTTCTTTTCTACAAGCTGAGGAGGAATTTCATATATTTATTTTTTTAAAATTCGCCTCAACGTCTAAGATAAGAATCTGATACCCGCTCCCCGCAAGAAAGAGTATATGGTGTTTTAACCACTACCAAATGGCTCTCTAAACTTGTCTACCTATTGGAATAGTAACTATAGTGAACTATAGGTTCACTATAGGTTGACTATATCACAATTTTCATCTAAGACCAAAGGAGTACAATCTGATTCCAGTATTTTTGATACTGTCCCCAAATGTGACATTATTTATACACTGGACAACTTCATGGAGACTCTTCGAGGTCTGATAGTTGCT
Source organism: Ptyas mucosa (assembly GCA_012654045.1). Taxonomy (NCBI): domain Eukaryota; kingdom Metazoa; phylum Chordata; class Lepidosauria; order Squamata; family Colubridae; genus Ptyas; species Ptyas mucosa. The sequence goes on from WNWU01000072.1 coordinate 3,217,244, forward strand.
AGAGATGGGCACGCCAGTGGCCAATTTTCAAAGCCTGTTGTATGAAGTGTGTGTAGGCAGCCACTCCATGTTTTGTTGTCATGATCTTTTTGCAGATTTCCTTCAGTCAAGTTGTTACATATTCTGTGGGCATCAATCCACTGTTCTTTCTACTTCACAATAGGTTGTTTCCTTCATGGATGCCAGCTAACCCTTCCACACTTTGGTGTCATTGCCGCCAGGTTTACCTGCCAATGGCCTATTGTTATGCTGTCCGCCTCACTGGAGAAGAAGATGAACTTATCTTGAGCCTTCGACAGGTAGTTGGCAAAGCATAGCTTTCCTATTAATCCAATGACTTTCAATTAATGGAATCTCTGATCTTGTTTAAGGGTTAGGCCAATTTTCAGTTTTCCAGTCCCCAAAGAATTCCAAAATTGAAATTTGATAGGAAAATGCCCTTTTGATTTTTTCCCCTTCTTTTTGCTCTAAAAATATATTTCAGAGTTGTATTAGACCAATTTAGAAGGGGTGCACATGCTTCAAAAATTATTTCAAAGAGGTATTATGAAATGCATGGGATTAAGGCATCATTTTAAAGCAGCCACATTTTTCAGGCTTCCACACATTCAGCTCATTAAAGCACCCCTGTATTTAGTGCCGCTTTAAAGAGGTGCTGTGCTTGTGCTCTTTCATATTCCAAAGCATCTTTTCCAAATAGTTTTCAAAGAATGCACAGCCTTACTATTTAAGCTTGTAATTCTCTGTTCATAAAATACAGTAAAACCTCTGAAACTTGACCCAAGGGCTTGAATGAAAGTCGTCAGCATACGGAACAACTGTACTGATATGTACACATGCCTCATTTTCCTGTACAGAAACACACATAATGAAAACATAGGAAAATCATTCACACAATATTGCATCATACAAAATCAATACATTTGCATACGTATTGTTTTCTCGTGTTTTAATCATTCTGAAAAAAAGAGTCAATTTTAGTTTGTTTCTTATTCTTGTTATGAAGGTACCGTATTTTTTGGAGTATAAGATGCTCCAGACTATAAGACGCACCTACCTTTTTGAGGGAGGAAAACAAGAAAAAAAAATCTGCCTCTGCCTCCCAGCAATTTGCCTCTTTGCAGCAAACAGTCCATTTCACCTTCAGCTTCAGCACAGCCTGATTAGCACAAGCAGCTGATTGTCAGTTGGATTGGCCTCCCGAAGATCAGCTGTTTCAGGCTGCAGGGACTGCCATAGCCTATTGCCGCCTCCACACGCCCCATTTTCTGGCAGGTAGGTGGGGCTACATTTGGTGTATAAGACATACCCACATTTTCATCCTCTTTTGGGGGAGGGGGCGAGAGTGCGTCTTATACTCTGAAAAATATGGTAAGTGGAAAAAGCACTCTGAACACTGGCCATACCACTCAGCATACCTGGGCATTTTTCCATGGCAAATCATTTTAATTGCATTATCAAATGACTGACATCCTCTTCTTTCGGAATATCTGCAATTTCTGTGTCGTCCTTGTTTAATTCTTTTGCTTCATCAGTTGCTTCCAGCACTTTTCCACTGGGTTGCACCTCGGCCAGTACTGATTGGAAAATTGCTTCTGGGTGAGGTTCATTGCAGATTACCACATCATCATCCATTGCAACAAAATCTTCAAAATCTACTCCCTAGAATTCCGCCATGGGAGGTGGGCTGTCTAGTGGGGCTGCAACATCTTGCTCTTGTAACAAATCCAGCTTTCTTGAAGCACTTCTGTATTGTTTCAGGCTGAACTTTATTCCAAGCAATGGTTACTAAACAAATGGTTGAGGACTACCTGTAGTCCAGATATCTCTACCAAGAGGCAGCAGAGCAGGACCTCGTCCACAGAAGAGAATCCACTTCTGGTTCTCCCTCACCTATTCTTTAGCGGCGCTGCTAAATTGGCTGTTGAAAAGAGCAAGTGGAAGGGCATTACAGTGGGCTAATCTAACTTATTTATTAAATGTACTTATGAAATGTATGTGACACTCATCTCACTGTAAAAGTGACTCTGGATGACTTGCAGCATAATAAAAAGATAATACAAAGCAATTTAAAAAATAAGAAAGATTAAATACAGACTAAAAAAACCAAAAAGACATATGACGTGGTGGAGATATTCTCTCTGCACAGTCAGCCCCAGCATTAAGCACCCCTATTGGAGCCCTAGGCCAGTCGGCAGAGCCAAGTTTTAAGGCTCTTCTGGGAGGCCAGAAATGTGGGGCCAAACTCACCTTCAATGGAAGAATCTGCCAAAAGTCGGGGGCGACAGCAGAGAAGGCTCTTCTAGATCCTGCCAAAGAAATTATTTGGCACATGGGATCTTCTGTTGGAGTGAGTGGGACTAGCCAATAACAGAATAAAAGAGTTGGAAGGAACCTTAGAGGTCTTGTAGTCCAACCCCCTACTCAAGCAGGAAACATTTCAGAGAAATGGTTGTCTAATCTCTTTTAGGATACAATGTTAAATAAATAATGGGCAGGCACAATTGTTTTTTTCTGGTTTCATGATGCTAAACTAAGATGGAATCTCTCTAAAGGCCTTCTGGAGGTCAGTGTTTCTGGTATGTTCCTTAAGAAACAGTTTTGCCTGTTCAAAACCCACTGAGATTTCTTATGGATCTTCAAATGCTAATTCTTTATTCTTCCGGACTTCTTTTGTAGGAACTCTATGTACAAGATTACGACAGTATTGACTGGCCAGCACAAAAAAATAATATTGCTTCTGGGGATTTATACACACCACATAGCTGGCTACTAAAAGTGATCTATGGTATGTGAAACTGCCTCTTGCCAAAGGGGTCCCCTCATTTGTTCTTGCCAGATTCCATTTCACTGCAGAATAAAAACACTGTCAAGGAAACATCTTTGTAAATCCAAAAGGGTCCTCAGGAAGATAAAACTAACAAGTGTTTTTCCTAACATTTCATTGTATCTAATGGTTCCCCAAAATAGCAGTGATAGTAACCGATATATGATTCTCCTATCTGACAGCACCCTCCCTAGTCACTCACATACCCTTGCATATACTCTCCCATGAGGCAGCAGCCACCCCAAGCCACACTGCATTTGTGCCACTCCTTCCTGACCACCTGTGCACTCCCTTGCTCACCCACCCACAAACTCCCTCTTTCTCTCTCCCACCAGGCAGCAGCCACTTATCTACCTGCTGTCTGCCTTGTGAGCATCTGGGACTTGCAAATTTCTGCTGGTTTCCCCACTGATCTTGATTAATGGAAGTTGGCAGGAAGTTGCAAGGAAGTACTCGCTTAAAAATCCATGATCCTTGCTTAACAACTGCAATAGGGACTGCAAGGATTGCTGTTGTAGTCATGTGACTTAGGGTTTATGATCACATTGCTTAGCGATATAAATTTCAGTCTCAATTGCCATCATTACCTGAAGATTACCTATACATTTAACAGGGAATGGCAAAGTTATAAACCAAAACCTGTGGGGGGGGGGGGAATGAAGATTAAGAAAGGTGTAAAAACTAAACACTGTTTGCCTGGAGTAGTATGTTAAATGGAAATTAGATGTGTTTCCCAGTTGCAGCTTGAAATACGATGGAAACATTCGTTGGCTTTGCAAATTAATTGAATAACAGTTTCTGCTGTATTTGCTTCTGATTTTTCAGAAGGTAAATTGAATCTTCCATAGGTCTCTTTCTGCTTCTATTCCAGCTATAGCCAATATATATGAGCGATTCCACATTAAAAAATTGAGAGAGAGAGCCGTGGAGGAATTATATGATCATATCAAGGCTGATGACCAATTTACCAAGTTCATCAGCATTGGCCCTGTAAGTAGTTTTTAAGCATCATTTAGCTCAATAGTTCTGTATCATACTGTAAATTGCTCTGCAGAAAATCAGTGGCACCATAGCTCGTGGTATCCTTGGTGCTCTCTGAGCTTGGGTTGTGTTTTTTTTTTCCATTTGCAACCAACTTTCATTACTCAACAAGTACCATCATTAGTGCTGGTGAGTGTGGGGTTTGCTCCCTGTTTATATTCATCAGCTTGCCCTGCCCGTATTGGTGGGAGTGTGGTTTTCTCCTTGGTTGTTCCTTGATTAGGATATTGTTGTTCTTCTAATAAGAATGAACAGGAGCAAATATGTGCTATCTTGCACAAGCATTAGCCCTGTCCAGAATAGAAGAGTTTTTAGAAAGTATCTCGAATTCTCATCAACTTTTCTTGGAAACCTTTGTTCTAGTGTACTATGTTTTACAATCAGGTTGATGGTACATATCCTATTAGAAAGAGGTGGGGGGAGAAGAGAACCTGTATGTCTCCTTCACATCATGAAGTATAATATTACAAAATCTATGACTCTATGCCTAGCCACTAAACCTAAATATTAACCCTTACCTAGATCTGGATTCAATTATCCAACTGACTATCGTGGAAGAAGAAAATTCCCCGGTTTTAAGTAGTAAAGTCATAAATGTTGGTTAGGTTGTTTTATAAATGTATTTTAACTTTGTCTTAATCATTATTTGTATCTATCTGTATATGTATCTATATCTAGATATCTAGTTACGGAGCACTCTGCTTGTTTGTAAATAAACAAGTGAAAGAGAAATTGATGTAATACCTGCTGGTGGATCAGGTTGCACTTACCTCCAATTCTCCAAGCCCTTGGGGGGTGAGGACTCATTGCTCTTGACAGACAATTGTTGTGCTCGCCTCCCACAGAAACAGCAGCCGCCTGCAGCCCTACCCACAGTGTGGATGCTATGAGTGTGCCTTCAGGAGAATGTTTTCTTTCTCCTGCAAATGTGGAGGAGCAGTGTAGACTGCAAACAATGAACACATCATTTCTGAACATTCCAGCTACCCAACAACCTCATCTAATCCACTTACCTCTCTTTCTATCTCTAATATTTTCTGCAGCCATCCCGGTCTGCCTTCTAGGCATACAGTAGCAATAATTAAGATAAATGTTAATTTTGTGGAGGAAACTTCTCTGTGATGAGTGGTGGGAAACACTGAAGTAATGGCCAGTCTGCAGCGGGATAAGGGATGGTATTGCTGCTTGCTATTCAGTGTGTGCTGATGCTATGGAAGGAGTTGGCATAGGAAGGATGCATTGGATGCTTTAAGGGAGATGGGGCATTCAATTGAATTGACCATCCTTCACACCAGAAAGACCTGATAGTGTTTGGACATCAGCCTGAATGGGCTCTTTTGTGGTTTGCAGGTGTCAAGTGTATTTCTAGTTTCTTACAGCCTTGAAGAAAGGAAATGCATCAGTAGGCATCATGCATTTTTCATCAAATGGGAATATTCCATCTTTAAAAATTTCATCCATTTCTAAATAAAATGAACATCACTTTTAATTTTTTTTCTGTAAATAAAAAACTAGAAATGCATCCATGCATTGAATCCATGTTTCAAGGTACTTTCCTCTAATATTTTTGTCCTTCATAATTAAATTCAATGCTGTTTGAAGACATCCCTTTGATTTTATGAAAAAGGTTGTACTTTTAAATATTTCTCATCTGTGTCTACACTTAAACAGAAGATACTGGTTTTCTCAGGAGTTTTTGAAATGATGAAGAGCTACATTTGTGAAGAAGCACAGCTATTACTCTCAGATGACTTTAGACTTTAGGAGGAAAATAATAGTTCTTTCTTTGCCTTTGTAGATATCTAAAACAATTAATATGCTAGTGTGCTGGCATATCGAAGGAGAGAAGTCTCCCGCATTCCAGGGACACGTTTCTAGAATCTCTGACTATCTCTGGTAAGGCTTTGTTGAAATCCAAACTTATCCAGCAAACTTTGTTAACCTGGGATCTTCCTGATGTATTGTACTATAGAATTAGCAATTCTGGTTAGGTATCTTGGGAGTTGACTTTGTGAATTCTAGGTCTAGTGCAACACAGCTAAAAGATACTTTATTTATTTATTTTATTTTGTCGCATTTCTATGCCGCCCAACTCCCAAGGGACTCTGGGCGGTTTATAACAGAGAATAAAACAATGCAACAATATCCCATACAAAAGTTAAAAGAAAACATTCAAACATTCAAACTTTAAAACACATACATTCCAATTTGTGGCCAGGTCTCGCAAGATCACTATAACGAGATCAACGGCCCCAGGTCTGCCGGAAGAGCCAGGTCTTCACCGCTTTCCGGAAGGCCAATAGGGTGGGGGCGGTCCAGACTTCAGGAGGTAATTGGTTCCAGAAAGCCGGGGCAGCCACAGAGAAAGCCCTTGCCTGCGGGCCTGCCAGCCAACATTGTTTAGCTGACGGGACCCGGAGGAGACCGACTGTGGGATCTTACCATGTTATGAAAGCTATTATGTAGTTTGAAAATGCAACATGACTCTTTTAAATACTGGCTACTATCCTTTAGAAGATACCATATGTACTCCAAAATACATTTAGAAAGTAATTCCAGAATATAGATGAATTATCTAAGGTTATACAGGTAGTCCTCGCCTTACAGCCATTTGTTTAGTGACTGTATAAAATTACAACAGCACTGAAAAAAGTGACCTACAACCAATCCTCACGCTTATAACCAGCATAACATTCCCATAGCCACATGATTAAAATTTGGGTACTTGGCAACTGGCATGTATTAATGACGGTTACATAATCCCAGGTCACGTGGTCACTATTTGTGACCTTCCCAGCCAGCTTCCAACAAGCAAAGTCAATGGAGGAAGATGGATTCACTTAAGGATCTCTTGATTCACTTAACAATTGCAGTGATTTGCTTAACATCCGTGGCAAAAAAGGTCATAAAATCTGGCCTGACTTGCCTAACAACCACCTTGCTTAGTGATGGAAATTGTGGTTGCAGTTGGATTTGCATGTGGCTGAGCAGCCAGATTTTCCATATCCAGTGGACAGGCCAGATGGACCTGGTATTATCACACCACGCTTCCCTACTGACAATAAGGAATGCACAGTGATGATGCCTCAGACCAATGTGGATGAGAGTTGTGAGCGAGCCGGTATATCCAACAGCAGTCAAATGCTGGATGCCCCAGTAAGTGGTGAGAAGAGCCCAGCAGCCTCAGTGAGGTCGGAGAAGTTCTTAGTGCAAAGAGAGCCAGTCTGCATAAGAGGGCCAGTCTTCACCCGTAGTGGCAGATGTTTGCGACCACCTGATAGACTTAATCTGTAGAAAATGTTAGTACTGGTTCTCATCTGAACTTTTACAATGTTGTGTGTGGTTAATATGAAAAGGGGAAGATGTTACAGGTGTTATGTCTGGCTTTATGCAGCTTTATTGCTCTCTAGCATTCATCTCCATTGTTTTGTGATGCATTTCCTGCCTCTCTAGGATTTACCTCTATAAATAAATCGTTTCAACTTCTACCCTCAAAACAACGCTATAGGGGTCTGCACACCAGAACAAAAAGATACAAGGACAGTTTTCCCCCGAATGCCATCACTCTGCTGAACAACTAATTCCCACAACACTATGAAATTAACTACTAAGACTATTACTATTCTTTTATATATATATATATATATATATATATATATGTATGTATGTATGTATGTATGTATGTATGTATATATATATATATATATGTATATAAAACAGAGAGTTGCAAGGAAAAAAGCCCAGCACTTGTGAATTGAGATTTCACAGAACCAGGGCGGCAAAACATCATAGTTTATGTAGGTAGAAACCTGGCTAGATAGAAAAGCATGTGTGTGTGTGTGTGTGTGTGTGTGTGTGTGTGTGTGTGTGTGTATCTTTATATATATAAAGATTTGTGTGTGTATATATACATGTATGTATACCTAAAGAAAGAAAAACATGTATATGTATTATATATATGTGTATGTGTATATATATATACATGTGTGTGTGTATGTATATATATGTATATATGTGTGTATATACACAGATATATACATATACACACACAGACATGCATATACTGTATATTCTCAATGATGGCTTGTATAGTGTTTTTAACTGTATTTTATTAAACTACTCGAAACTATCTGTATTGTAGGAGGGAGATATCCTGAGATGAGAAGTACACATTAAAAGTTCCAGGTAGAAAATCTTACAAGGTCGTTTTTTCCCCCTTCCATTTGTGTTGTGGCTCACACCACTAGGAAATCACTGCAGAGTTTAAGCAGTAGGCCAATAAATAGGTAAGGGAGAGTGATCTAGCCCAAGCCTGCCTCCTTCTTCACATCCATTCCTAATTTAGCCATTGTGTCTTATTCAAAAAGCCTTTCCAGGAATGGCTAGGAGCCCAATGTTCATGCTACTCATGGCATTGGACTCACTGTTTATGGTAGTGAAACTTACAGGCCTCTTACCTATTTCTGCTTTGCCGTTCCTCTCATGCTTGCTTTTGCTTTTCTTGCAGGCTGGGTCTGGATGGCATGAAGATGCAGGTAATAATTCTTGGCATGGTTTTTTTTTTGCTGAGGTCTGAACCCGTCTCATTGGGTAATGACTATTGCAGACTTTGTTTAAAATTAACAATAACAATAGTAATGTATTAAACTTTTTTATCATCTGATTCCTATCAACTTTGAGTGGCTCATAACAATAAAAATTTACACTAAAACCAATAAAACATAAAAATAAAAAGCTAAAAGATGGCAGGCATGATGAAGTGAAGGGTCCTCCATGTCAAAGACCTGAGTGGAAAGCCAAGTCTTCCTAACTCTTCCAAACAATAACAGAGTGGGGGGCATTTGTATCTTGGGGGAATCTGTTCCCAGAGGGCAGGTGCTGCCACTGGGAAGATCTACTTCTAGAGTCCCGATAGATGTCATTGTTTAATCCAAGGAACCCAAAGCATGCCAACCCCGCAGGAACAAATCTGCCAGGCAAATGCAAGGAGAGACAGGCAGTCCCTGAAGCAAGCAAGCCCTATGCCACGTGGTGCTTTATATGTAACGGCAGCTTAAATCACACTTGGAAACAAATGACAAGCACAGCTTGTAAAGCAGAAGCTTTAAATAGGCATACTGATGGGCATAGCCATCGCTGTCTGTATTGTTGCTACATTCTAGACTAATTGAAGCTTCCAGGTAGTCTTCAAATGGAGCCCCATTTAGAGTGCATTGAGTAGTCAAGCCAGGATGTGACTGGGCATGAGTGACTGTGTAAGATTCATTTCCAAAGAGGAAGTTGGGATTAGGGAGGTGGAGAACTGTTTTCTCTTCTTCTGATTGATTTTCTTCTGATCAATTCCTACACACACACACACCAGCCATTAAGCGTGAGAAAATAAGAGTGATAAAGCAAGCTATGAGTTCAGGAATGACAAACATTTTTTCTTGCTCCGTGTGTGGAAAGGGGTACATTTAGAAAGTAATTCCTAAATAGCAAAGGACTGTCAAAGTTTTTATTGCAGGAGAGAGAGATTGTCTTGAATATAGTAAGGTTCCAGGTTCCACCAAGCTGTTGGTGCTAGAAGAAGGGTTCCTGGAAGCCCTTAGCGTACTGTACTCTTGGAAGGGAGACCAGCTGGAAATGATTTTATGTAGTCTGCTGGCTGAAACAGTATTCATGCTGAATATTTCAAAATGCAATCAAAAAGCGTCATTTCAAACTATCTTCTCCTTTAGGGCACCAATGGATCACAGCTTTGGGATACAGCATTTGCTGTTCAAGCTTTTCTGGAGGTAACAGCTTTTTTCACAAGTTTTTCTTGTTAATTTTAATGAACTTCGTGGAAAAGTGAACTAGCTGCACTTTCCTATAACATAATTTAAACAAGAACCCTGCCCCAAAGCAGTTCTTTCAGTTTCAAATTGCAATTGTGAGAAAAAAACAAAACAAATGAAATTACATCACCTTCCAGTCTATCCATTCAGGGTGCTAATAGCCTTATTCTGGCTTCTTTTCCTTCCTTATTTTATTTATATTTTTAAACTGGATATAATTAATATAACTATATTGGTTATGATTTGCAGATTGCGTACATAGTATTCTATCCATAAACTCTGAACAGAAATTAATGATAATAAAATATTAAATAAAAATTACAGAGATTGACTGGAATCTAAAATGATGTCTGTGCTTTACTTGAAGTTAAACTCTTTTATTTAAAAGGCTTGTGCCCAGGAGAAGTCTGAATTTGACAGCTGTCTGACACTTGCACATCAGCATTTCAGAATCGCACAGGTAAAAATGTCACATTCTAGTCTCTGATTATACTTGAAGGATTCTTTCCCAGCAACCACTGAGCTACATCCTACAGACATTGTGTCTAGTTGCACATTTGATTAAAAAGAACTAATCACATCAGAGAACAAACTAACCATTTCTGATAGTCCCAACAACAACATCTGCCTATCCCAGATCCTTAGAAAGTACTTGATAGGTAGATAAAAAGTTCTAAGTCCATAGCCCTTCTTACAAATGAAAACTCTGCATCTGGAAAATAGAACTATGGAGAAAGGAAATGATACCTCCTATCTGTTCTCATTTTATTATTTATTTTTTATATCATGCCTTTATTATTTTTGTAAATAGCTCAAGTTTTTCCCCACAACTACCCTGTAAGGTGGGATGGGCTGTGAGAGAATGACGGGTCCAAAATCACCCAGCCGACTTTCACACTTATGGTGGAACTAGAACTCACAGTCTCCAGATTCCTAGTCTACCACCTTAACCACTACACCAAACTGGTTCTCTCTCCTCAAGTCCATAGCTAGAACTAAATAGTTTTGTTATGGTTTACTCCTGCAAGATGTGTTTTATTATAATATTCTATCTCCTCCAGATTCCAGATAATCCACCTAATTATGAAAAGTACTACCGTCAGATGAACAAGGTATGATTGTACAAGGGGACAGAAAGTGGAAACAAGGTCTTAAATTAGCTGTGAAAGCTTCTCTGTGCCCTAGGACAGAACAGCTAGGGTGAATAAAAAGGGTGAAAGAAGCAAAGTAGGTTTGTAATTGTTGAGTGGATTTTGTGGAGCCTTCTGCATTCCTGCTTGTGCACTGAATGATCTCACAGTGTAAAACGTCAGGGACAGTCACACTGTAGGATTGTGGATGAGATTGTTCAATGAAAGGCTGTAGCCATTGGGTCATCTTTTAGCATTTCCCTTTCTTCTAGATGTGGCAGAAATGTTCTCTTTTCACCAGTGGGCAAAATAGGGCGAGAGTCAGTAGTGGTTTTCACTTACCTTCGCTACCGGTTCAGAACGGTGAGTGTGCGCGGGGCACTTCTGTGCATGTGCAGAACCTTCTGCACATCCACAGAGCATCCATGATAACATAGGTAAGTAGGCGGAGCCTCCTACCACCGCTGCTACTGGTTCGCCCGAACCAGGGTGAACCGGTAGAAACCCACCACTGGTGAGAGTGGCATTGGAATTGATTGTGGACTCTCATTCACTCAAGGCATTTAAAATAAAGCTGCAAGATCCATACTGCAAAAATCTGCATCATTGTTAGAGAAGAAGAGTTTCATTGCTGCCATCTTCTAGATCAGTGATGGCTAATCTTTTTGCCATCGCATGCCAGGAGAGGAGGAGTGGGGGAGGGTCACGCACGCACGTGCCAACACCAATAATTCTATGTGCCCTGCCCTGCGCATGTGCGCGCAGCCCCCCCCCCCCCCCCCCCCCGCTCCTGGCACGCGATGGCCTGGTAGGCCCGTTTTTCTTTCTTACCTGGTTCCAGATCCTCTCTATTTATCTGGGAAGGGCAAAAACAACCTTTCCCACTCCCTCGGAGGCCCTCCAAAGGCCTGAAATGGCCCATTTCCCAACTCCTGGTGGGACAGGAAGTGACTTTTTTGGTGTCCCCAGCTTCTCTAGGAGTCTCTGGAGGCTGGGGACAGCAAAAAACCTCACTTCCTGTCTCACCGAGAGTTGGGAAATGGGCCGTTTCAGAGGGAGTGGGAAAGGCTGTTTTTGCCCTCCACAGATGCATAGAGAGGATCTGGAACCAAGTAAGAAAGAAAAATGGGCCTTCCCCATGCCCCCCCCCAGGCCCTCCGGAGGCAGGAAACAGCCTGTTTCCCTACTTCTGGTGGGCCCAGAAGGCCCGGAAATCAGCTGGCCAGTGTGCGCATGTACGCCAGAGCTGAGCTGGCGTGCCCACTGATATGCCTACACGTGCCACCTGTGGCATGCGTGCCATAGGTTCGCCATCACGGTTCTAGATACAGGTCAACAAATATCTAGACTTGCAGCTCACATATGCTAAACAGAGGCAAATAGAGTATCTTGCCTGGTAATTTTTTCCCCAAGAAGGAATTTTCATGACCTTGTTGCTAATTCCTGAGTGATAGAGCAATGTGTTTAAATCAACATTTGTGACCATGCAGAAGATTTATATTCATACATAGCACTTTGGTGGTAAACAGTGCTATGCAAAGTGCTGAAAGAGATAAAGAAATAGTAAGCAAGAGAAATTAGAGCATAAGAATAAGAAAAAAAGGAAAAATAGTTGAGCCTAATACCACCATTCACCTTTCCATCTTTGTAAGTCATCCTTGATTCCATGTTCTGACACTGCTTCATAGATGCCTTGCGTAATTTACTATTTTTCCTTTTTACAATCTCATCAACTCCATCCAAACATACAATATGTTTTCTCTCAACTCATTGACTTTTTCTTTATAATCTCAATGTACATCTTTTGTATTGGTTATTTTGCATTCAATTAATACTCATGTAAGCATACATTCTTGGTTTTTTCTCTTTTTGTGTTATGACGCATATTTCTCAAGGTTACCTTTCCCACCTCATTCAACATACTCATTCCTCCTAATAGTTTACATACTAATCACTAGCTTTTTACAAGTATTTACCTGTGTTTGATTTTCACCATATTTCATAAACTTTAGTTAACCAGGGTATGTAATTCATTTATTTCTTCTCGATGAATGTTGCTATTTTAGTTTGCAAATTTGTTTTCTTTTGTGTTCTTTTTTGGTGTTCTGTGCTCCAACCAAACTAAACCACTATTGTTTAATAACCTCTAGGGTGGATTTCCCTTCAGTACTCGTGACTGTGGCTGGATCGTTTCTGACTGTACTGCAGAAGGTCTGAAATCTGTGCTACTGTTACAGGAAAAGTGCCCATTCATCAAGGAACACATCCCCCCCAGTCGTCTCTTTGATGCTGTAAATGTGGTGAGCACAGAAAAGTAAACTTCTACCTGAGAATCCATCTCCCCCACTTATCTTCTTCTTCAAAAGGGCAGAGATACTGAGGAGATAGCTTGTGAGGGGGGGGGGGTTTAAAGCAGAGGCAATTCATGCAGGGTAGAGAAGTGGGAAGTCCTTGTCCATTGACCATTGCTAAATGGCATTGTCCTGCAATGTTTTGCTTAATGACTGCTTTGCTTAATGACAGAAATTCCATTTCCAATTAGGGTCATAACCCGAGGACTACATGTAGAGATTTCCAGACAAGCAGTAGGGCTATGTATATGCTCTCTCTTATATATTTTTATATATTTTTATATTTTTATATTTTTAGATTGCCCTGATCAATTATGACTTTAGGTTGTAAATAACAAAGCAAAACAGAAACAATAATAGCCAGATAAAAGCAGTAGTACAAGGTGTGCCCACAAACAATAAGCTTAGACTGAATTCATACCTTGTGATTTTCAGGGAAGTAGGGGGCTGAATATACATCCAGATGGAGTGATGGCTCCATTAGAGAAGATTTTCAAGGCAGATAACTTCTGAAACTTTTTGTGGCTTCCTGAAGACTCCTCTTTGGCCAAGTCAGATTGTTCTTTGTCCTCTCTCTTCAGCTGCTAAACATGCAGAATGCTGATGGTGGCTTTTCAACCTATGAAACCATGCGCGGGGGCTGGTTGCTGGAGCTGTTGAATCCTTCAGAGATATTTGGTAAGAATGAAGACTTATATGGCTTCTTTACTTTCTCTAGAGCAGTGATGGCGAACCTTTTGGAGACCGAGTGCCCAAACTGCAACACAAAACCCACTTATTTATTGCAAAGTGCCAACACGGCAATTTAACCTGAATAATGAGGTTTTACTACCTAAAATAATGATAAATGCAGAGTTCAGCTAATTGTTCTAAAAAAAATGTGATAAATGCACTTTTATGCCCCTTCATTTTTTTTCCTGCTTTTGAAATATTATGTTTAGCAACAATAAAAAAAACTTTTGTAATATCATTTCTCTTTCCCTCCTCTCTTTCTTTCTCTCTCTTTCCTTCCCTCTCTCTCTTCCTGCCTCTCTCTTTTCCTCCCTTTCTCTTTCTCTTTCCCTGTCTCTCTTGGTCTTTCCTTCCCCACTCTCTCTTTTTCTCTTTCCCTCCCTCTCTACCTCTTTCTCTCTCTCTTTCTCTTTCCCTCCCTCCATCTCTATCTCTCTCTCTGTGTGTCTCATCTGTCTGTCTGTCTATCGATCGATCTACTGATCGATGCTCTCCTGTCCAGCTTCAAGTGTCGTGTGAGTCCAAGCACTTGGGCTGTGTGGAGGGAGAGTGGAGGCTGGCAGGCAAAGCCAAGCATTAGAGATCCACACAAAATAAGGCAACTCCAACCTGGATCCTGTCTCTTTATCTCTCTCTCTCTGTGTCTCATCTGTCTGTCTGTCTGTCTATCTACCCACCTATCTACACCTATCTATCTATCTATCTATCTATCTATCTATCTATCTATCTATCTAT
>WNWU01000072.1:3231888-3286707 GCA_012654045.1 Ptyas mucosa
TATCTATCTATCTATCTATCTATCTATCTATCTATCTATCTATCTATGCTCTCCTATGCAGCTTCAAGTGTCGTGTGAGTCCAAGCACTTGGGCTGTGGAGGGGGAGTGGAGGCTGGCAGGCAATCCACACAAAATAAGGCAACTCCAACCTGGATCCTGTCGGGGAGACCCCCCCTCCCTCTCCCTCTCTCCCCCCCCGTGGTGGGGGCCTGGGTAGCCTGAGTACAGTTCCCTCTTCAGAGGTGATCGGCAAACAAGCAAATGTGGTGTTCTGGCCTGGAGGCAGCGACATGGAACCCCACCTCTGGCCAGCAAGAGCGGAGCAGGCAGGGCGTGCACCTTCCCCCAGCTCTGCCACTGGCTGGGAGGGATGTGTGAGCTGTGGAGTTGCGCTTGGTGAAGTTTGGAAGTGGGCATCATGGGGGCGCTTAATGGGGAGACCCCGGCCCGTTTGGTTCGCTTCAGTGTGGAGTGGAACTCCTTTGGGGCGACTTTTTCTGCTTTTGAAACATTACGTTTAGCAACAATAAAAAATAAAAACTTTTCTAATATCATTTCTCTTTCCCTCCCTCCCTCTCTCTTTGTTTCTCTCTCTCTCTCTCCCTCTCCCTCCCTCTCTCTCTGCCTCCCTCTGTTTCTCTCTCTCCCCCCCCCACCCCTTGGGAGGGGGAAAGGAACCCCTGAACTGGTCCTGGGTGATGGAAATGATATCCAAAGGCCGACGAGCCTGGTGGGGAGGTGGGGCATCCCAACACAGGCAGCTCTGCAGGAAAAGCACCTGCTTTTTTTGCCAAGCTGAGACCAAGCATGGTCGCATTGTGGCAGCACGTCATAATGGGCTTCAGGAGGAGGATGGGACCCCGTCTCCCCCATTGTGAAGCGCACAAGTGAAAAAATTCACTCAATCAATTCCAACTTCATGAGATCTTTTTCTTTCGCGAGAAGTTGGAATTGCTTGAGAGAAATGCACTGGAGAAACGTGATTGGAGTTGGGCTGGGGTGACTGCATGCGTACCCACAGAGATGGCTCTGTGTGCCACGTCTGGCACGCGTGCCATAGGTTCGCCATCACGGCTCTAGAGGGTCTTCAGCTCCCCTTCTCAACAATTGATGTCAGTCTCTGCTGCTGTTTATTCTGGCCAAGGGATGGTTGCCTCTGTAGAATAAAGATGGGTTGAATCTATCACCTCTCCCCCGCTTTCCCGCTGCCGAGCAGTTTTCTTGGCCTTTTGATGGCTTCACCATGTAAAACCATGTGCCAGAATTTCACTGGAAGAAAGAAAAGTATATTCCACATCCAACATCCAGATCATCCTGACCTACTTGTTGCTGTGTGTGTTTAGGTGATATCATGGTTGACTATACATATGTGGAATGTACCTCAGCTGTGATGCAGGCGCTGAAGCATTTCCACAAGTGCTTCCCGGAACACAGAACCCTGGAAATCAGGTAAACAAAGGGGAGTGAGGGTAGAGGGAAAGACTCTTTCAGAGGTTACTTTTATTTTACTTTATTTTATTTTACTGGACCTTCTTTCTGAGAAAGTCTGCTGGAGGACAAACTGCAGAATCAGGGCAGGGGAGGAAACAGATCATTATTCCTTAAGGGGAGAGAAAATGTTGGTTGCTTAGGAGGGAGAGAACAGACAGCGAATATGTTAAAATGGTTTCCCATTATGTTCTCCTTTTTACTTAGAGAGATACTGCAAAAGGGCTTGAGGTATTGTCAGAAAAAGCAGAGAGCTGATGGGTCCTGGGAAGGGTGAGTATCTTCTAAATTAGGGCTGTTTATTCCAAACATTTCTTTGGATAGGAAAATGTGTCATCACAAATAGTGAGATCCCTGGTTTGTTTCATGGATGCTGTTTTCTCACTTGTTGGGTCGCACTCAGTGGCCCTTTATCATTGTAGCAGAAGGATACCCACCATGGACTTGGAAGATCCCTCCTGCTTCTGGCAGGCACATCTCCCTCTCCCCTCTCCCTCTCCCTCCCTCCCTCCCTCTCTCTCTCCCTCCCCCTCCCTCCCTCCCTCTGCCCTTCCTGCTCTCTCTGACTGCTGCAGAGAATGAACAACAGACAGCCCAGTATTTTACTCTCCTTTCCCTTCTGCCCCAGCAGTCTACATTGGCTGACTGATTTCTTCTCCTTTTTAGAAGCTGGGGTGTGTGCTTCACTTACGGCACATGGTTTGGATTGGAAGCACATGCTTGTATGCAGCAGACGTACTGTGGTGGGTGAGTCACCTCCTTTCTCCTTTCATTTTTGCTGGCTAGAAGGAAAGATTGGCAGTGGAAGAAACTTCTCATGAGCAATGAGGATAAAATCTTTTTCCTTGCTCTTCCAATCACTCTTTTGGCAAGCGTGGCTGTGGATTCCCAACCTTCTGCTTTTCTCCTCCTAGAGTGGCCTGTCAGGCAGTGTCCCAGGCTTGTGAGTTCTTAGTCTCCAAGCAGATGGAGGATGGTGGTTGGGGAGAGGACTTTGAGTCTTGTGAACAACGCAGATATGTCCAGAGCATTGCATCGCAGATCCACAACACCTGCTGGGCTCTCTTGGGACTCATGGCTATTAGGTAAGAGCTTGCAGGTTCCATTGCCTTCGGTTTCCTATAACAGTGGCCTCTGTTCTAATCATGAGTCAGGTAGCACTGATTATTTTGATATTCTGATTATCTGGCAGCTGGGAGAAACAGTATTTCCATCTAGGTCCACACAAC
The DNA here is from genome assembly GCA_012654045.1 of Ptyas mucosa. NCBI lineage: Eukaryota > Metazoa > Chordata > Lepidosauria > Squamata > Colubridae > Ptyas > Ptyas mucosa. The sequence continues at coordinate 3,234,607 of WNWU01000072.1, forward strand.
AACTTCTAATATAGGTGGTGTAACTGTACAAAACAGTATCCTTAGGATGTCTCCTGAAACAGCACTTTCTCCGTAGTCTCACATCCACATTCAATTTTCTATCATTTCCAACAAAGTGTGCTGAGCTGGGAATAGAGTCTATCTGAAGACCTATTATACACCACAAAACCCTTCAGCAATGCCCTCAGCCACCTTTCTAGTTGTTTGCCGTGAACTGGGTAATCACAGGCCTCTGATGGAAATTCTAACAAGAGATTGGACTGGATTTTTGTGCTTGGGGTACTGCAGCACATGGAAAAAGAGCTTTTCTGAACATAAATGTTTCCCGTGCTACCTTTTCTTTCTCTAAATTTAACTAGAAGTTAAGTTCCCTGAATCTGGCTGTAGCAGTTTTCTAGGGAGAAGGGGAGGATGGTGATTTCTATCCTGCCTTTATGATATGCACTCAAGGCAATGCACATTATGCTCTGACCTCCTCCTCTTGCCCTCTGTGGGATGAATTAGATTGGGAAAGAGTGACTGGCCCAGAGTCATCTAGCCAGCTTTCATGATTAAGGGAGCACTAGAACTTACTGGCTCCCAGTTTCTGTCCAGCCTCATAACCACTACATCAGATTGGTTCATTTTGCTTTGCAGGTACCCAGATGTCCGAGTTCTGGAAAAGGGAATTAAACTATTGATTGAGAAACAGCTGCCTAATGGGGACTGGCCTCAGGTAAAATGTCTCTTTTTTTCAGTTTACCTGTCTTTGCTTTAAAAGCATTATGCCTCAATTACTTAGCCCTTATAATCCTTCTCTCTGGGTTACATGCAGATTTTTCAGCATCAAAAAAGTTTCTTTCCTATTGCTCTGTAGGATCTACTGATAAGTTTTTACCTATCTTCTGCATACCGTACCGGCTAGGTGGTATATTCTTTCCCACTCTTAGGCTACTCTTGCGGAACTGCCATGCCAACAGTTTTTAATGCTTAAAAGGCTGAGTTCTCAAAGTCCTCTTCTCCCGGAAAGCTTAGGTCCTTTTACCTGCCATCCAGATCCAATAAACCACACCAGATAGGTGGAAAGCAATAAGACTTTTATTTGCAAATAAAAGATTGCCCAGAAGCAAGTTCCAAAATGGGCACATCCCTGCTTACAGTGGATTCCCTTTTTATGCAAGTTTGAAAAGCATACATTGCCATGAACCAGTCACAGAAACACATATCACTGTAAATCAATCATTAAAAGTAACATCATGCGTACATTTCAATAGTAACAGATGGTCTGGCTCAGTGGTGGGTTACCCCCAGTTCAGACTGGTTCTATAGAACTGGCAGTAAAACCGGCGTGAAGCTCCCCCCACCGAACCCAACGTCATCAGCAAGCTTCTGCGCACGCGCAGAAGCGCGCAAGTGAAGCGGCCCCTTTGCAAACCGGTAGTAAAGGTAAAGGTAAGTAGAACCCACCCCTAGTCTAGCTTCCATCTATTGCTATTATCCCTGCCTAACAAAGAAGCTCAGTCAGTGGACAACCACATCATCCACAAAGTATTGCTATATGCTAAATAATAATTAATATATGAATTAAAACACATTAAAGTGGATTGTCCCCAAACTCTCATGAAGTTGCTGACATCATGCTTAAATATGGATAGAGAACAAAAAGCATCTCCCACTACTGCCTTTTACTTTGCAATAATATCATGGGTTCAGTTTTGATTTGATTTGTATTTAGGTGGCAGGTGACTCACATGTTTTATTTTCCTTTCCTGCACGATCTTTTGTGCTATCAAATGTACAGGAAAGATGAGAGGGAAGCTTTACATTGTATTGCTTGTTTTGCTTACAGGAGAATATTGCGGGTGTATTCAACAAGACTTGTGCTGTCAGCTACAGCTCCTATCGAAATGTCTTCCCCATCTGGACCCTGGGGCGCTTTTCTTCCCTATATCCTGCCAGCCCCCTTTCAGGCAAATGCTCAACAAAGGCAATAAGAAATGGGAGGGAAGAACTGACTGCAGAAATGACCAACGGACATAGTTTAGGATTTGCTGCTTTGTAAATGTGGGGCTTGTAACCAATCTTGAAGGAATACCCTACCTGTCTGTCTGAGGTTCTTTTTGAGGCAGTAACTTGAGGCCAGTCAAGGGACTCTTTTCCAAGGAACCAGTGAAGAGACAAGTCAGTGAAACTCTGCTGCTGCCCTGTTAGTTGTTGCTCCTTATAAGGTGTCTCTAAATTCTGCTACATTTGGCAGAAAAAAGCCCTAATCTGGCAAAGACAAACACATCTGAGGAAGAATGTAAATCTGGAGTCTTGAAGGCTTGTGGAACTTTGCTCTTCTGACTGGTTGAAGCTCCTCTCTCTTAATATGAGGGAAAACATTAACCACCTTTACTCTGTCCAGTCATTTTTATGCCCTACTTGGGCATAACCCTAACCCTAACACTTGTTTTCTCCTTCTTTCTTCCTTTTAATCTTTCTTAAGATATCCTTACTTCCTTTTGCTACTTTCCTTTATTTATCTATATTTCATCCCTGTCCACTATTTGTCTCCCCCTTGAAGAATTGATTTTAATAAGATCCTTATTAAATAGTTTTAAATTCCTCTGGATCTCTGCTTTTTAAATGCTTGTCTTTTGTATGTATGATCCAAATTTTCTGACTTTTCATTCATCATAGGTTTGCTTTAATAAACAATAATTTTAAAAATGTTTGTAATCTTTGATGTCCTTAGTTTTGATTTTCACGCTTTCCTCAGTTCTCTGAGCTCATTATCAAAAAGATATTTGCATAGGTAAAGGTAAAGGTTCCCTTCACACATATGTGCTAGTCGTTCCTGACTCTAGGGGGCGGTGCTCATCTTCGTTTCAAAGCCGAAGAGCCAGTGCTGTCCGAAGACGTCTCTGTGGTCATGTGGCTGGCATGACTAAACGCCAAAGTCAAGAGTTGTAGTTGTTTTTTAAACACTACATCATTGCTGATACATGTAAAACACTTAAGGTCTACTAAGACTCTACATCGTTTTCCACATATATTACTATCAATTAAGTATTCTCAACACCAGTCCATCCTCTCCTTTGGACATTATCTAAACCAACCTCTCCAGTTTCCATGATGGCAATCTAGTGTTCAAGGCATCCTGATAGGAATCTTCTTTCTGATGGCTGAGGTGATCTTGTGCCTCTTATAACCTTATTCCACAGGGATAGTCTGCCTAGGACTAGGTATCCAGAGATGGATAATTCATTCTTTGCAGGCCTCCTGTAGCTCCTGGAGTCACTGGAAGACATGCCATTGAAATTCAACAGCAGATGATGTGCTGATTTGGGATTAGAAATGAATGGAAATAGATTCATTAATCAGGGTTATTATTCCTATTAATGAGAAGCATCCCTGAATAAATTGAAAAATAATTAAAATAAAATAAAGCAAAATAAAATAAAGTAAAATATGGGTCTACCTGTGACAGTACCAAGTTTTCATTATCACATTCCCTGCACTTCTGAACTACCAAAACAAAAAAACAAAACAAGAAAAACAAAATCACTGGTAAAAAGTTGCCTGTGAAGAAAGTCTGTAATAAGAAGTGTGTCAGGGTTCCAAGTAACACCCCCAACGAAAGAAGGCTAGAAGTTCCTCAAAGTTCCATTTTATTGGATGTGTCATATTGGCACATCTGGAAAAACCCAAATCTGAAAGCTTCCAGGTTTTCCCCACCCAAAAGAAAGTCCAAGTCCCTTTCCCTGCACTCACATGTCCATCACATGGTCCAATCAATGCACCGTCCCAACTGGAGATGCCTCCCAGTCACACCACTCAAGGTGCAGGCCGAATCTCCTTGACTCTCAGAGAAAAGAATGTTATTATGGCTAGACATCTCCACCACTCCATGCAATTCCCCCTTCCAGTTTCCCACAGCACTAAGTGTGGCAGCCCTGAAGATCCAAAGAAAAAGATGGCCTCCAGGGCTGACAGGCTGCCTTCCTCAACCTGCAACGAGAGGAACATAGGTAGTTAATGCCACATTCCCTAACCACCTCTTTCCCCCCCAACAGGGGGACCCTTTGGCTTATTAGAGGATTTATCATGGAATTGCTTCACTAATCTGTCTGCTTTTACGTCCCAGCTTTTAACCCAAGTAGCTTCAGACAGAGGGTACCCTTTCCAATTAACTAAATACTGTAATCGACCTCTATATAATCTAGAGTCTAGGATTTTCTTAACTTCATAATGGACCTCCTCTTGCACCACTATAGGTTTAGGCACTGGTTGGGTCTGTGGCCTTAATCTCGACCCTACCACTGGCTTTAGCAAGCTGCAGTGAAAGACAGGATGCACTTTCCCAAGTATGTGTGAAGTTAAGCTGAACTGTTACTGGGTTAATTACTTTCACTATTGGGAAAGGTCCTAAAAGCTTAGGTCCCAGCTTTTTATGGGCAACCACAATTTTATGTATTTGGTTAATAGGTAAACCTGATCTCCCATACAGAAGAGGGGCTGGAGAGATGGGTGTTTGTCTGCTTGCTTTTTATACACCTCAGTGGCTTCTACCAGCGCTTTTTTTGGTATTTTCCCATTCCTTCTTTAGCGACTTCATCCACTCGGTCAGAGTCATAGATGAAGGTGTTTCTCTTGGCAGCTTGGGCATGGGGACAAAGTCCATGCTGCTGGTCACCTGAAAAGGGGTCAATCCGGTGCTGCTATTACAGTGTTTCTGCAGCGTTAAGCCACTTCTGCAAACGGCAATAGGTCCACCCAGTTCTCTTGTTGGTAATCCACATAACATCTAATATATTGCTCCACCATTGCGTTTGCTCATACCATGACTCCGTTCGTACTCAGATGGAAAGCCAAGCTGAGTCCCTGACTGCATCCGACTGATTTCAGGAACTCCCTCCAGAACTTAGAGGTGAATTTGACTCCTCGATCTGAGATTACCTGGTGGGGTACTCCATGGAACCAGTAAATCTGTTTGATAAACATTTTTGCTAGTTTCTTCGTTTAGGGCAATCCTGAGCAAGCAGTGAAGTAGGCTTGCTTGGAAAACAAGTCGATCACCGTCCCAATTATTGTATTTCCTTCACTCTCTGGGAGCTCAGCTATAAAGTCCATTGTGATTTCTTCCCAAGGTCAGCTGGGGTTGGCTACTTGCTGGAGGAGGCTAGGAGGTTTCCTTGGTCTCATTTTCATGGCTGCACAGGTGGCACAGCTTTTTATGTACCATATTTTTTGGACTATAAGATGCACCAGTGTATATGACCACCGGTGTATAAGACGCACCAAGGGACTTCCGCTTCCGGTTCCGCTGGCGACAGACTTTGATCGGGCTAGCTCTGGCCCCAGAGTCTGATCCCCCCCATCTGGAGGCCCTTTGGGCCAAGCGCCCCATTATTGGGGCGTTTGCCGTTTGAGGACGGCTCGCCAGGGGTCCCCTGCCTCACTTCCAGGGGCCGGGAGGCCAATGCTGGCGCGCCCGAGGCTCCAGAGGGGGCGGGAGGCGATCGGCGGCTTTTTTTCGAGGCCGCCGAGGCGCCACAGCGCCTAAGGGGACCGGTGCTACTTAAGAAGGCACAACGGACTGTACTGACTGATTGCAGAGTGGAGCAGGCATCCTGGAGGCGAGAGGGGGGGGTTGGAGTTTCCCCCCCCCCCCTTGTAGCTGGAAAGGTGCCGTGGCAGAGAACTAGGGGGAAGGAGATGGGGTGAAAACCCTTACCTTTCTGACTTTTCCTTGGAGGATGGCTGTGGCAGAGTTTCTTGGAGAGGTCTGGTGGCCCCTCCCCCCGGCAGACAATGGCGACTGTCTGACTTCCTGCTTCTTTATTTATGATTGAAGACAACATTCTCCTCTGGCTTCCTGTTTGACCTACTCTATACTTCGGACTCGTTGCTCCTGTGAGCGCCCACTGGTGGACAGTTGAAAAATTACTTTGATTGCGAATCCCTCTTTCTTCTCTGGAGGTTTGCCCTTTGATTTCTCATCTTCTACTGATCTAAGATGGCTAAGGGCCACAAATCAGCAGCAACTGACATGGGGAAAATTTTGGAAAGACTGGCAATATTGGACCAAAAGTTGGACAAGTTAGATGACGTCCAAAAAGGATTATCTGAAATTAAATCTGAAATGACACTTATGAAAAAAGATTTAAATGATGTTCAACAGCTGGCAGAGCAAAACAAGAAGAAGATGGGGGGTCTGGAGGGGGAGGTACGGGCACTCCAGAAGGTGGAGGATGGGAGAGGAAATGCAATGTTAACCTTACAATTGGATAAGATGTCTTATTTTCTCAGGTTCCAAAACGTGGAACAACTTGACCAGGAAAATTTGAGAGAAGTGATGGTTAAAATGTTGGGTGAATTTTTAGAAAGAGATTTGGAGTCTATTGGAAGGGATGTGGACTTGGTGTACAGAGTAAACTCACAATTTGCAATTTTACATAATCTACCAAGAGAGATTCATATTAAATTTGTGAGAAGGGAACTGAGAGATGAGATATTGAGAAAACAAAGACTGGGGGCGCTGGTGTACAGGGGCAAGGAGATCACCATCCTGAAGCAGATTCCCAGACAGGTACGAGAATTAAGAAGAAAATATTATTTTTTATCAAATAAGCTGTACCTCAAGGGAGTAGGTTTTAGGTGGCTGATTCCGGAGGGTTTGATGATTTTTTGGGAGGACAGTAAGAAGAAAATTAATAATGTAACGGAAGCTAAGGCTTTTTTTGACCAACATAAATCCTTCCTAGGTGGAGAAGATACAGGAGCCGAAGAGGGGGAAGTATTAGATGATCAAGGAGCGGAGGCGGACGGAGCTGTTGCGGCCCGGGAGGGGGAGGGAAGCCAGACCATGGTTTTAAGAGCCAGAACTAGGAAATGAAGAAAGGAGGGGAATCTATTGTTTAAGGTTTTTTTAATTGACATTTTTCTTTTCTCTCTCTTCTTTTATTGTATTTTGTATAACACTCTTTTTTTTTGTTTATATAATTTTTATATAACCTGGTTGTTTGTTTTGATTTAAGATAATAATGTCTGTTGTGTGAGAAATTTAAAAAAAGAAAATAATAATTGAAATATCTTTTTATAAAGATATTGAAAATTCAACATATTGTAAACTATAATATTGTATATTCTTAACCAATAAAAACTTTTTATTAAAAAAAAAAAAAAAAAGACGCACCAAGATTTCAAAGAGGTAAGTAAGAAAAAAAAGGTTTTGCCCTCCCTGGCCCCCAGGAGCACTCTGCAGGCCTCCCAAACCCTCTGTGGCCCCGTTTTTTGCAAAAATTGAATGAGTGGGGTGGGGCTTCTGCGCATGCACAGAAGGGGCGCATGCACTCTCATTTCCGAACCAGTAGTGAAGGTAAGTGCATTTCACCGCTGGGGGGATTATGGCATGGACGACTTCTTCCCTCTGACTATCAAACTGCAGTTTCCTCGATAAGGCATCAGCTAGCAGGTTTTTACCCCCGGGATGTATTTTAGCTCGACGTTAAACTGCCGGAAGCATTGTGCCCAGCGAATTTGTTTGGGAGAGAGTTTTCTGGGGTGGGGGCATGTTAGGGCTTTGAGGTTTTTGTGATCAGTCCAAACCTCAAAAGGCACTTTACCCCCTTCAAGAAAATGTCTCCAGGAGAGGAGGGCCCAGCGGACTGCATAGGCTTCCTTCTCCCAAATTTCCCACCTCCAGGGTGGGAGGTGGCCTTGTGGGTCCTTCTGTAGGAGCACAGCTGCCACTGCTACATCATTGGTGTCCGCTTGGACGATGAACTGTCTCTCTGGATCAGGGTGTTGGAGGATTGGCTCTTCAGCAAAGAGCCATTTTAATTTTTCAAAGGCCTTTTGGCAGTCCATTGACCAGGCAAGTGGTTGACTTGGTTATGGTTTCATGGGAGGGAGCCCTGTTTTTAATAGCTCCGTTAAGGGCAAGGCGACTTCTGTGAATGCTGGGATGAATTGTCTATAGAAGTTCGCAAAACCCAGGAAGCTTTGAAGCTGTTTGCGGGTGCATGGGGGTTGCCAGTCTAGCACAGCTTTCACTTTCCCTGTGACCATCTCCACTCCTCTGCTTGATATTCGGTAGCCTAGGTAATCTAGGAAGGTTTTATGAAATTCACATTTTGACAGCTTTGCGTAGAGTTTTGCAGCTAGGAGTTTTTTCAGCACTTGCCACACCAGCTTTATGTGCTCCTATAGAGTCTCACTGAATATAATAATGTCATCTATGTAAACTAGGACACCTTTGTATAGGTGCTCATGTAGCATCTCATTTATTAGCTGAAGGAAGACTGCTGGAGCCCCTTGCAGTCCAAATGGCATGACTTTGAACTGGAAACTGCCACAAGCTGACAGTTAAAAGTGCCCTTCTATTTGTCTCCTTCTTTAATCCATATGTGGTAATAAGCTTCTCTCAGGTCCAGTTTGGTAAACACCTTGCCCTTGGCTAAGCGACATAGCATGTCTTTCATGAGGGGGAGGGGGGGAGGAGTTAATTCCACAAAAATTCATGCAAAGCCTCATCCCCCTAAGTTGGTGTCAATGTATTTTCTTAACTCAGCCATTTCTTTTGGAGTCATAGAGTACATCTTTGGTTTAGGCAGCTTTGCCCCCAGCACCAACTCAATCATATAGTCTGTTGGGAGGTGAGGGGGTCAGAAGTTATAGTCTTACTTGCTAAAGATGTCTGACATGTCGTAGTATTCCCTTGACACCTGTGGGCTCCTGGGAAGTTCATCTGTGGTGGGGGCTGTGGTTTCCCACTTGCTGGGGCTGCTGGGGTTTGTGGCCTTTTGGCAACTGTCCGGTTTGATGGGTAGCAGCGGGCCAATGCCTACTTTTAGCTTTCGGTAGCCGTCTTCCCATGTGATGGTCGGTCCCCATTTGTTTAGCCAGGCAAAGCCCAATATGATTGACTCAGTCATTTTGGGAGCTATGATGAATTGGATGAGTTTTCAGTGGTGCCCCATCTCCAGTCTAACATGTTCTGTGACCAATGTGGCCAGAGCTACACCTATTAGCATCCCATTGATCTGTTCAAAATGGATGGGGCATGCTAGGGGTCTTGTGCCTATCCTTAGCTGTTGGACTGTGGGGAGGCTGATCGGGCATCTGGTGCAGTCAGTATCTATGATGGGCTCTACCTCCCCTTGGGCTCCCGTTTCCAGCACTACAATACAGGTTTTAATATTGAAGGGGTGGATGGCTTCACTTACAATTGGATCGTCTTCGCTGCTGCTTCCTTCGGTGGAACCTGGAGGGGTTTCTCTAGCTGGAGTTTCCTCATTCCCAGTTGGAAGGAGAAGAACCTCCACAGCTTGTTTGGTGCTTCTCCCCTTATCCGGTGGCTTCCTCAGGGTTCTCCTTCCCTGGGGTGTGGAGGAAGTCCAGATCTGAGGGACTGGGGCAGGGGCCAGGCTTTTGGACGCCCTTTGCCCATGCTGACTGCATCAGTAGTACTGAATCTTCCTGGACAGCATGGGTTGCAGCGTGTCAGTTAGCTTGACTGGAGTTTGGTGGCACAGAAGTCTTCTTGCCAGCTTTTCTGCAGTTGGCTTCCAATGGGGGTGGATTTCCAGGTCCATGGCCACTGCTGTGTTGTACCAGGCTTGTATTCTCTCCGGAACTCCCCTGATGCTGCAAGCTTGTCTGAGGTCTGGGTCAAGGGCCCCTTTGAAGTGGTAGATATCTCTTAGTTTTCCAGCCAGCCTCTGGAATTCCCACACTAATTCATGGGGGGGGGGGCGACCCGCTTGCTGATTTGGGCTTCAGCTTCTACCTGGTGGGCTATGTCCTCAAACCAGCCTCAGAGCAGTTGGACTAACTCATCCGCATCATCTAGTTCCGGGGCTCCTTCATCGTGTAGTTCAGCTATCCCTTCTGCTGCTTTTCCTTCATTCATACTATCCTGAATTGCCAAAATAATATCTCAATTGGTCTGATATTGGTCAAACATCACTCTAAACTGTGATGGAGAAGCGGCTGGCAGGACCGGTGCAGTCTGCGGGACTGGCACCGGCAGCAGAGCTGGTGCCAGTGGCGGGGCTGGTGCCAGCAGTGGGGCCGGAGCTGGTGTCCATTGGTATTGAACCCACCCCAGGCTGGGGTAAAAGGCCAAGCCAGGGGGGATCTGGTCAGCAGGAGGCAATCTGAGGACTGGCTGCTGAGGGGGGGGGTTGGGTCTTGGCAGTCCCAATGGTGGTCCTTGTAGAGCCAGACTGGATTGGCTTAACAGGCCTTGCTGCGGTGCTGCTCTGACTCCAGCAGTAGCTGTCATCCCAGTAGACGGGCCCAATGGGAAAGGTTATGGTGCCATCTGCTATGTGCTGAGTGAAATGAGGCCAATGCTCCACTCAATGCCACTGCAGTCCCTTGGCCCAGAAAGGTGAATGTGGGCTGAGCCAGAATCCAGCTGGGTGAACCAGTACTAGGAGGTTGTGTGATGCTGCCCATGCTGAACTGGTCAAACCACTCTGGTAGGCCTGTCAGCGACTGGCTTTGCGTCAGTGGTGGAAAGCCTCACTCTCGGGGATCACTGAGATCAGCTGGTCCTGATGCTCTCCATTTGAGGGCTTCAGTCTGCTCTGCTCTGCTCACTCCCATCTGCTGTTCCCACAGTATCGCCCCAGTCAGCAACTCCTGGGGCAGTGCAGCTCCCGCAGCCTCACCCCACAGAGAGGAATCCCGTTGAGCGGTTTGCCAGGGCACTGACTCTTTGGGCCTGGAACCCTGTCGGTATTCCATTTTGGTGGCCTCTGCTGCCTTCACTACAGATTTGGAAGGAGAGTAGAGGGTCTCAACGTGGACCATCAAACCAGTCCCAATGGTTCCCTCTGTGATTGCCCTGTTCTCCTCCATCTTCACAGAGTCTTCATGCCACCCAGTGTTGGGTCATGGCTTGGGGCTCAGGACCCCGGACAGCACCCTGGAGATCGGGGAGCTGGTTGAAGTTTTAATGGAGATTCAGGGTTCCAAGTATCACCCTCAACAAAAGAAGGCTTCGAGGCTAGAAGTTCCATTTTATTATAGATGTCATATTGGCACATCTGGGAAAACCCAAATCTGAAAGCTTCCAGATTTTCCCCACCCAAAAGAAAGTCCAAGTCCCTTCCCCTCATCCACATGTCCATCACATGGTCCAATCAATGCACAGTCCCAACTGGAGATGCCTCCCAGTCACACTACTCCAGGTGCAGGCCAAATGTCCTTGACTCTCAGAGAAAGGAATGTTATTATGGCTAGATATCTCCACCACTCCATGCAATTCCCCCTCCCAGTTTCCCACAGCACTAAGTGTGACAGCCCTGAAGATCCAAAGAAAAAGATGGCCTCCAGGGCTGACAAAGTGTTTTAGATTTTTCAAAAAGCCATTTTTAGATGTAGTCAGTGCTATTTTGAGACGTTATTCTCAACAGTGCCATGTGATCAGGCCTCTTAGACATACTGTTCCATTCTATATACAAATCATACCTTATTTCACAGCAGAAGGGCCAGTCTGAAAGAAAATGCTCCAGTGGAGTATCCAAGTGTTCTCTTAAGAACACATGACATCATAATTGTGTAGAAACATTCTAAGCTTCATAATGTCCTCTGAACCTCTTGAAACACTGAGGTGACCTGTCTAGTCAAGGCTGTCCCTAATAAATTAATCCTTCCTCACCAGTGAGGAAGAGGAGGATGACAGAGGAAAGAGAGTGGATAAAAAGAATTCAGGAAGAAAATGCACATCTCAAAAATCAAATTAAGCTGCTCAGAGAAAATTATGAATTACGCACATTGTTGAGTCAGCAGTGTGAGAACAACAGTCAGGCCCAGTTCATAGCACCTCAGATTTCTCCTTCATATCCTGATACTGGTTCATCAGTAAAAACAGGTAAGAAACATGCCAAGTTAGCTTGTTAAAAGCAATTGTTACATAAATATTGTAAATATGTTTCATTGTGTATCCAAGTTGATACATACAATTCAGTAGGACCTTTGTGAATTCATCTATCAGAAGAAGACACAAATCTGTATAATAGGAAGTTTATTGGGCCAATTAGGAAAGGCTAAACATGATTTAACTAGCAGGAGGACAAAATATCCTGATTTGCTCATTTATCTTTGGGAGTTTCACAATTTTAATTTCTATGAGCTTTTACTTGCATCCTGCATCCTTATCATAGTATTCATTTTCAGGGTAAATACCATTATGGAAAGCACAAAAATTAAAGAAAACATTGTAAGCCAAAGAAATTAAGGACACAAAATAAGGAAAAGGAAGATCTATATAGAGAAATCGCATTTATACTTCCCATATCTTTCTATACTTTTCTAACTCATAACTTCCTTCCCCCATACCTGTAGATTGGTTCATATATTGCCTTTCTTCAGGCTTTTCGTCTCTTTCCTTTTCAGGACTATCAACTACTGTACATCCCATCACAACTTTTTTGGTTTTCTCTTCCTTTCAAACCATTTACTCTTCCTGCATATTTTGCAAGTCAGACCCCATCAAAATAGCCAAAATAATTCAGTAAACCTGTTTAATATTTGTCTCTCACTTTGGTATTCAGTCAACATTCATTCACCATCCTTTCATTCCTATGATCCATGATACCACCCAGTTGTTTTTAGGTCAACTGATACTTTCACATAAAATGTTTTGATAAAATTGAAAAGGTGCAGTAGAACAACTGTAGTGCTATCCATGCTACATGAAGCATTTTCTGTGAACAATAATATTTTCTTTCATACTCATAAAGTTGAAATGTATCTTACAGTAATCTTGTCCAATCCCCTTTCCATCATAGGATATACTGCAGTACAACATATCTGGCTGTTGGCCATCCAGTGTCTCTCTGAAGGTCTCCAGTGAAGAACTCACCACTTGGTGGGACAGTCTGTTCCTGCAGTGAGATGTTGTATAGTCCAGAAATCAAATTGGTCAATAAGAATACCTGGATTCCCTTTTACACATACTGTCAAACCAGTTCACCTAATCCTATACTGGTGCCTTTCCTTTATTTCCCCAGTTTTGCATTTCTTTCTGTTAAACTCTATAAGGTAGTCCCCAATTTAGAATAGTTTATTTAGTGACTGTTCAATGTTACAATGGCACTGTAAAAAAGTGGCTTATAACCGTTTTTCACACTTACAACCATTGCAGCATACGCATGATCACATGACTAAAATTTAGATGCTTGATGGTTAATGTTTATAATAGTTGCACTCTCCTGTTACCTTTTGACAAGCAAGGTCAATTGGAAAGCCTGCTTCACTTAACAACCATGTTACTAATTATACAACAGTGATTCACTTACCAACTGTTGGAAGAAAGGTCATAAAATAGGGCAAAATTCACCTAATAAATGTCTCACTTATCAACATAAATTTTGGGCTCAATTGTGGTTGTAAGTCAAGGACTACCTGTATTACTCATTCCAACCCATTGTTCAAATCAATTTAGTTCTATTTGAATGTTCTCTCTTTCTTCCAAAGTACTAGCCATCCCTCCCAATTTTGTATCATCGACAAATTTAGTAACTTTTTATTCCGCCCTTCATTCTGACAGCAGTCCATCAAGGTCTTCCAGAAATCTGTTTCAACCAACTTGTTGCTATTTTATTTTATTAAGGAATATCATAAGGCACTCTTGCTACAAGCTTTGCTATGAACCAAGTACACTGCATCAATGGCATTGTTCTACTAGTAATAAATTTGCTTTATCAAACCCATGCTGGCTTTCATTAATTGTAGCTTCTTATCTATGTGCTCAACATGCATGTTGCTAGACCTTGCTGTGTATATATAGACTTCATCCTGACAGGCCTACAATTTTTCAGCTCTGCCTCCTTTTCTTGAAGATGAAAATACATTTGCTCACAAGGAGGAATTCTTAAATGTTACCTAGATTAGTTTGTTTCTTCAGTACCTCTGTGAAAAGTAGCTTTTCCTGCTCTTTAATATTTTTTTCACATTTCTGTCTGTTCTGGAGAGCTTCAATACTTCTGATCATGACTTCCCTGATGCATTTCAGTAGACCAATAATCTTAAATCTTTCCAGGCCTCCCACTTGACTGCTCTTGCCAAACTCCTATTTGTTCTTCCCGTTTGTTTGCTCAGAGGGCTTAGGCCAACTTTTATTTATTCATCTTTCTCTTCCTCTCCCTCTCCCTCTCCCTCTCCCTCTCCCTCTCCCTCTCTCTCACACACATTTTTTTCCCATTCTATATACAAAAATGTTAAAAGTCCCAGATAAAATGACGATAATAATTGCTTGTTGTAATGTCCTTGCTTTAATATGCTGTTCAGTTGGGATACAAAAGTCACATTCAGAATCAAAAAGAATTCAATACAACTTACTGATGTTCAAGAAAGCATGTTTGGACTGTGAAGATTAGATGATTTCTGCATATTTTCTGGGTAGATATTTTGAACCATTTTAACCAGTACAGTTCAGGGGTGAAATGTAAAATTTGTTACTACCGGTCCTGTGGGCATGGCTTGGGGGCGGGGGGGGGGGAATGTGACTGGGTGGGCGTGGCCAACTTTTTAAAAAAAAAACTTTTCAAAGCATTTTTTCTAATGCTTTGAAAAGCCTCTGCCGATCAGGCAACTCAGCTGGGATCATCAGAGAGCCTTTTTAAAAAATACCTCTCTGACGATCCCAGCTGAGTTGCCCGATTGGCAGAGAGGTATTTTTTAAAAAGCCTCTCTGATGATCCCAGCTGAGTTGCCTGATCGGGCAACTGTTGCCTGAGTTGCCTGGGATCACTCAGTTGGGATCATCAGAGACTTTTCAGAGCATTTTTTTACCACCTCTTCGGCCAAGAGGTTGTAGAAAAAAATGCTTTGAAAAGCCTCTGATGATCCCAGCTGAGCTGTGTGGTTATCAGAGGCTTTTTTTTTAACTTTTAAAAGCATTTTTTCATTGGAAGAGGTTGTAGAAAAAATGCTTTTAAAAGTAAAAAAAAAAGCCTCTGATGATTGTGCGGCTCAGCTGGGCATGGGGGGGGTGGACGCAGGGATTTTTGCTACTGGTTCTCCAAACCACCCGCCATCACTACCGGATCGGGCGATCCGGTCTGAACCAGGAGTATTTCACCCCTGGTACAGATAGACCTGCTATCTCAGTCAATTTTCCAAGGAAAGGTATATCAATAGACACCACACTAGATGTGTTTATTGATAATGTTTTCTAGAAATAGCATATGCTCTGATGATGTCAAAAAGTATTTTGCTAAATCATGTCAGCGTCTAGATATGTACATGACATACATGACATAAATGTAACTATTTCTATTGTTTGTTTTTCTTTTCAGCTCAGTCTGTCAGAAAAGATTATAATTATTCTCCCCACATCCTTTCCAAAGAGGCCAACATGTCTAGCACCCAGTCACCAATTAAATTGTTCCACACTGATCCTGTTACTATTCAATCTAGAAATGAAGATAGGAAATCTGCACACATCTCAAATATACCATATTCTACCATGCCTGGAAAACAGCGTGAAGAACCTACAGACATATCAATGTTAAGGAAACCTTGGACTACAGATGGTGGTGATAAGGGTCAAACATTTCCATTTAGCGTTGGTGAGAAATTATATTTTATGTCAACACTTTATGTGTATATTTTTAGGTACACGTCTGCAGAGTTAATGGGATAGAGTTTGTTCTAGAAGCATCTGAATGTTTTCCACTTTCAGTCCAAAAGAATAGTGTCAAAGTAATTATCATGAGTGACTAAGTTCTATCTGTGGACAAATTTAAGTGTCAGCTACACAACTCCTTATTTTAGTTGCTATTTTTTAGATCTTTATGATCCAATTTAGAGATGAAGTAACCTGAAAATGTTAACATATTCCAATTATGGTTGTATGATAGAGCTATGTAAGAGATTTAATATACTAGCTGTGATTTTCAGTTCCTTATCTAAAGCTACTAGAAGTAGAACTGGCCATCACAGCAGATTAACATGTCAAATTGCTGTTTTTATCAATATATCTATAAAACATCAACATTCTGTCAGTCACATTTAGTATACATTTAGTTATGAGCTTTCCTCCATAAATAAACTTGCTTAAACAGCTTATATAAAGCTACATCTACAATATTCTTTCCTTCCATTTGAAAATAGCTGTTTGAAGGTCGTCTTCGTCATTTTTAAGTAATGTTGGGCATTTAATTGCTTATTAATAAGTTATCAATTTTAGTAAACAAATATGTTAAAAGTAATGTCCTGATGTTTTAGGAACTTTACTATTTGCACCCTTTATTGTGAAAATTACCCATTCATTCATACTTTAAACTTTAAAAAAAAATCATGTTAAGATTGCACAAGAAATTGGAATGCCTCACCACTCAAACCTTTTGACATAACTTCACAAGATTTAAGCACTCAACACTCCCAATAATTTTTTTAAAGAGTCCTAATGAAAATGAAAAAAAAACCTGTTCTTTATTGCTAAATGAAAAAACACAGAATTCTATTTCATTTGAGACATCTTGTAAAGAAACCTACCAGATGAAGCAGAAATCACAGCATGGTGATTTCTCCACTAGATGATCAATCGAGCCATCAAGTCATTTTCAACTCCTAGCAACCACATAGGCAGATTTTCTTCATGAGGTTTTCCTCCATGATATCACTTCCATTAGATTGGGAGGTCTCTAATAGAGAAATGTGAGCTTTTTGGTATATGAACTGCACTCTGCACTAACAACAATTTCAACAAGGTGAGCTTCTCTCTCTCTCCCCCCCCCCTCTCCCTCCCTCCCTCTCCCTCTCTCTCTCTCCATTGTAATTCAAAGGGGAGAGCAGGACACAGCCTTTATCAAGTCCCGGTTATTTATGGCCTATCTATTCACAGAAGATGTGGAGAACAATGGGAGGGAAATATTTATTTGGGGTGGATGTGCCCAGTAAAATGGATTTCTATAATCCATTTGCTGTTTTATTACTCTTGACGTAACTGGTGCTAAATCTGCTTAACTGCAGCTCATTACAAAACAGGACTCCTGAATCCAAAAGAGAAGCTCAATTCCTCAACATTGTGGCCAGAAGAATCACCTTCTTCAAGGACACACAAAGAGGAGGCCCAAGCACAGATCACATTTTCTAACGATGTAAACATCCCAAAAGGAAGGAGTCCTGAGAGACAGCCCTACTGCTTAGGAGGTAATGCTTTGGACACCAGCATAGACAAAAACCAGCTTGAATCGCAAGAGATGCCTCGGAAGAAGAGAGTCTGGTTCTCTGATTCACCTGCTACAGACAAGTTAAGGAAGTTCCATACGTTCTACCTGAATGGTAATACTGAGACTTTGTGGCTGTTTCATGTTGCAGATGTTGTGAAGCGAAACCCTCACTCCCCTGCCAAAACATTTTTAGAGTTTTCACATCTCTGTGTGGTATGTTTGTGTGTTTGTATAAAAGAACAAGAAATCTGAGAATTTAAATATGTGTAATATTTTTATAACTCATTAGAAATACTTATTTATTAATTAAATAAATCTATAGAGTAAAACTACTGAGCTACCCAAATCAGTGGTGGGTTGCCCCCGGTTCGGTCCGGTTCTATAGAACCGGTAGTAAAACTGGCGGGAGGCTCTGCCCACCCGCCATGATGTCATCATCAGTGATCTGCGCATGCTCAGAAGCTTCTGCGCATGCGTAGAAGTGTGCGTGCTCCCATTGTGAACTGGTAGTAAAGGTAAGTAGGAACCACCCCTGAACCTAATGAACACTGGGTGGTGAACAAAATATGAACACAATACAGAAAAAGACAGGATAAATCAAATAAATGAATAAATAAGAAGTATTACATTTCAGTGAAATTAAATATACACTAGTTTTTCAAGCAGATAACAAATCAGAAATTATCACTGCATTTTTTGTTTAATAGAAATTTGATTTTTATTCTGCTGTATAATACATGAATTCTGATGCCATTGGGCTCTAGTAAGACCTTTGATGTGCTCAGGATTTATGGTTTAAGTGATTTCCATTCTCACTCTCCTTCAGTGTTAATGGGCTAAAACACTGAGCTTGTAGATCAGAAAGGTCGGAAGTTTGGTGATTCGAAATCCTAGTACAAGTCTCCGGCATGAGAAGGGAGTTGGACTAGATGACTTCCAAGGTCCCTTCCAACCCTGTTACTGTTAATGTGATGATGAGTATTTTTTTAATCTAATAAGGGAAAAGTTCATTACAGCCAGGCTATTTCATAGAAGTGTTTTTAGCCTCTCCTAGCTAAGATCATGTCTATCTCTGTTTTTTTCCTCTAGATATAGAAATTGCTCAAAACAACAAGAAAAATGGGCGCATCGTGGGAGAGATTGCTTTCCAGTTAGACAGGCGTATCCTTGCACATGTGTTCCCTGGAATAACACGGCTCTATGGATTCACAGTATCCAATATTCCTGAGAAAATAAAGCAAGTAAGTAATTCTATCCCAACACTTAGAGATAAATGGAGATTTTGTCAAGATTGTAGACCTGAATAAAATTTAGAGGTCCAGCTTTTGTGCCACCTGGCAGCATTATTGAGCAGAAGAAGGCAGCCTCTTAAGGTGTCAAAGAAGAGAACTCTAGACATAATAAAAGTGTACCTCCTTGTATTCCCTAGGAGAGCTCAGTTTAAAGTGTAAAACAAAACACATTTTTCTCAGGCCAGGTGATAATTTCTTGTCAATAGAATTACTTCTGTCAGTAGAAAGAAGATAGCTCTATCTTCTATTTTCTATAGTTAGATAGAATTACTTCAATTGTTACATTCCACACTTGATATATCAGAGTTCTTCATAAACTGATAAATTTCAGGTTTTCATTTTATAGGTCACATTAACATAATCATTACCATACTACACCATACCACAAAAAAGATGTTGAGTTTTTGGAAAAAGTTCAGAGAAGAGCAACTAAAATGATCAAAGGCCTGGAGACTAAACCGTATGAAGAACAGCTACAGATTTTGTGTCTGGCTCATCTAAAGAAGAGAAGGATTAGGGGTGATATGATAGCAGTATTTTAGTATTTGAGGAGCTGCCCCAAAGAAGAGGGGGTCAAATTATTATCCAAAACACCAGAGGGCAGGACAAGAAATAATGGTTGGAAACTAATCAAAGAGAGAAGCAATCTGGAATTAAGGAGAAACTTCCTAAGTGAGGACAATTAACCAGTGGAACAGCTTGCCTTCAGAAATCATGGGCACTCCATCACTGAAGGTTTTTAAGAAGAGACTGGACAGTCACTTGTTTGAGATTGTACAGTTTTCCTGCTTGAGCAGAGGGCTGGACTAGAGGACCTCCAAGGTCCCTTCCAGCTCTATTCTAATTCTAATCAAATCTCATTTCTCTTCTAAACCAAATAACTTTCTAAACTGTTGTATGAATGTAGATTTAGGCAAAAGACACTAATTACTAATAAGAGCCAAAATAGCATGTTTGCATTGTGATAACTGGTGTGATAACTACTTTGGTTTGCAAAATATCATTTGATTGTCTAATAAAACAGGCCAATGATCTCAAAACAAAGTTAACTATGAGCAGAGATAAAAACTATTCTTAATCAGATCCAGAGGACATCTTAATAAATGAAGAAATAATTGCATTTGTTAACTCTAGCTGAGATATTTAGATAGCATATTTTAAACCACCTGTTAAAAAAGGAAGGGATTTTAATTTTTATTAAAATATGTTCTAAAAACATAACCTGCCTCATATCAAAACCTTTTTCTATTTCCATTGAAGCCACCACTGCCAACTCAATTTCTATGCTTATGTTTCTGAACTAATAGTTAAATGTGTGATATTCAGTTCTTCATTTTTATTTTGGTCACTGATCAGCATAAAACGTTTATATGAAAGGAGTGCACAAACAGGTTTTGTTTCAAATTTCAGTAGAGAACTAGAAAGAGAACTAGAAAGGTTTTCTTTATGCATTTTTAAATAAATATACCAGATGAATATGTAATAAAACCCAGAAGAGTCAGATTTAATTGCTGCTACATTACATTTTTTAGGTCCAGCTACAAATCTGAATTTTCTGAGCCTTGGTTTTTCCCCAAAGTGCATTGTATTTTTATGAATAAAAATTCATTCATATTCATTCTATAAGTAACTGTAACGATATTGTAGTAATGTTGCAGTAGAGGACTCTGAGTGTGTGTGTGTGTGTGTGTGCAGCGGTTGTGTGTATATGTGTGTGTGGTATGCATGGATTTAGAGAGAACAATCTTTTTTTGCATTTATAAGAACTTTTCCAGGACTATCAAAACTGAAGGTTTGGGTCATGCATGCATGGGGAAACTTACACCAATAGTACAAACATCCACAGAATTTCAAAACTTCAGAGTTGTATCAGGAGGTTAGCCAACTTAAATAGAAAATATTATAGTAATAGTACTATTTGTGATCCAGTTCACAAATTTTTTAAAAATACTGTACAATTGTCAATTTTTTCTTTTCTGCTCCTATTAGTGTTATACAAAATTCAGGCTGATTTACACTTCCATAAAATATTAACCATAGGTTTATATCTGACAATTCTTAGGTCTCCACGAGATCTTTAGATGGTTCTCTAGATGAGAAAAAATATCGAGCTATAACCCAGCGTTATCATAACCTGATTACCCGCTTGGAGAAAATGGGCTACCGCACCGATGTCCACCCAGTTTTTAGTGAATTTCTTATCAACACCTATGGCATCCTGAAGCAAAGGCCTGACCTCAGCTCTAACCCCATGAATGACAATCCTAATGATCTCAGAAAGATGGTGATAGACATTGTCCCAGCTAAATTCCTTGGCGATACCTTACTGCTCTTGAACTGTTTGTGTGAACTTTCAAAAGAAGACAATAAGGCCCTTTTTGCCTGGTAGTGCCTCCTGCAACGTCCCCATTTTTAATAGAAAGAGCACCTAAGCACAGCATATACGTAATAAAGAATGCTGCTAAAAGAGGGTGTGGGATAACACGTGTATGATTTTTTAATTAAGCTGTGGCTGTCCAAATCACTGCTTCATGTTGTATGTAATTTGGTTTTGGCAAAGTTCATATTTCATGATATTTTTGAAAAACTGGTGCTGTATTGATAATGTTTAATTGGTAACTGCTATGTCAGGTATATTTTGATGGGAATATCAATAAAATAATATAGAAGTGGTTGTTTGTTGAAACAGTTCACAAATTCCCAATTAAATCCTGCATTATTTCTGTGTGAGAAAGGAAGCACCTGTCAGACTATAATTTTATTTTGCTTGTTCCACAAAGGTACAGCTATAGGTATGACATGACTTACTGTAAAATTTGAATGCTCTTCAAGAAACACATCTCTTTCTCATGCCTATAAAAAACCTGGGACATTTTGCTTCAGTGGTAATAAAATGTATATAGCTTCCTTTGGATTGATACAGCACAGTATATCATCATTTACCTGCATTGGTGGTACAAAACATTTCCAGTACTTCCAAAACATTGGATTCTGGAATCCTGTCACTTAGTATGACATATGTGCATTCAAATGTTTATCAATGTATTCAAATGTTTGAAAGTATAATAGACTTTTCTAATTAGTTTTAGAATGACAAAGGGAGGGATTAACTTTTACCATAAACTTAGTTCCAATGAGAAGTCTGTGCATTTTTTCACAATGAACACAACTGCAATTTCAAATGCGAAGCTTCATTTACTGGAGTGGTTGATGGTTATCAACATTCTGTTTTATGCCTAATTGATGACTAGGCACCTGTTGAGGCTGTACGCCACTAATGGAGCAGGGAATATATGGCTCCCCACATGCTGCTAAACTAGATTGCCCTATCACCTCAGCCAGCATGGCCAATGATAGGCAATGGTGGAAGCTGTATACAACAACTCCTAAAAAGCCAGGGATTCCCAGACCTCTCATCAAATTTTATCTTCAGAAATGCTAGGCAGTTCTTAGAATCATCTGTCTTGTTTTTCTTCTTTCTTCAAAGAGCTTCTCTCCCTTTACATATTATTTATGTGCCATTTATCTATTTAGTGAAGCATGAATTCTGTCCAATTTTGGAAAGGATGAATTATTGTTGAGTTTAATAAACTATTTCAGTCAAATGACATTGGAATGCTATTACATCTTTTCTCCTTCACAGTGTTGGTTTGATAAGGGAGACCCAGGTCTGACTATCCTTAGCTACGGAAACCCATTGGGTTACGTTTACCCACTCATTCTCTCTCAGCCCAGTTTACTTCATAGGGTTATTGTGGAGGGAGTGCTACAATAACCACACTGAGAATTAATAAGAAAGTGAGTTGAGTGTGTTCTAGAGAGCAAAATCTTACCTTGGCAAAAATGAGTGGGGTCAAAGGACTAGGCAAAGCTTAGCTCTGAGGAAGTTACATATCCTTCCAGGCAAAGGACAAATGACTATCAGAAGACCCAGGCATTTGCAGGGAGCAAGTGAGAAAGTATATGCTGCGATATGTAAATTCTGCCCCTTGCCTCTTTTCGTGTAATATCATGATACAAAAGGTAGAGCTTTTTTCCTCTACTGATATCACAATTCATAGTTTGACATTTTGGCAACATCGTGGTGATGGACCAAGGCCTGTGGAAAGGAGGCAGGAAACATCCTGTCATTAGCAATCTCTAAAGAAGAGGCAGAGAGAAGGGTAAAGATCAAGATCTGTGACCCCATTTCATCAGAAGCATATATTTCTAAAGCAGGTTGCTAACAATTCTACTGTTACTTGTTTGTTACTTTTTTGACTTGGTTTTTTTCTCATGTGTTACTGTTTTTTATTCATGTGATATGTGCACTTAGAATTGCTAAGGTAACAAGGCAGCTTAAAAGTTGATTAAATAAATAAGTGTAAGTAAAGTTGGCTTAAAGAGGAAATCCATGCATTTTTATTTACATTTTAAACCTTGTGGTCAGAAAATTGTGAGGTGCTAAAGAGTCAGTGCAACTATAGTCACATTTCCAACAAAAACACAGGAAGATTCTAAATGGATGGAAGACAACATTTTTAAAAGTGTGTTGTCAAAAATATACTGAGATAGGCTGATTTAAACAATGCCTAATTGAATAATACTGTAGTGCATTGCCTCTAAAATTAGCACAACTTTCCTGTTAATCAGTGCATGGAAGAAAAATCTGTTCTATTCGTAACTTTGATGGGGATAAAGATCCTTTTGTCAATCAGAAAAATTGAGAATGCTATTTATCTCCATTCAATTTTTTACAGAGCAGCATGAATGTATATTTTCAGCAATACTCTGCTTTTAAATGCAGCTGCAGCTGCTGAACCCCAACATCGATGAATAGGGCCAGGGCTAAATTTTAAAAAAATAAATAAAGGACAGTCCAAAGTGCCAGCAAAATTCTTTGTAGCTGGTGTGCCTGGTTAATGAGAAACAATGAGGATTGAGAAATCCCATTAGATACAAGCTATAAAGACTCAGATTCTACTTTACTTTCACTTTAAAGCAAAAAAGCAGAAGGAAAAATACATCCAGGATTCTCATAAGTTTAAAACAAGGATAACCTTCCAACTAGAATAATGTCAAAATTAGTTGAATGTGTTCCCAATTTTTCTGAAGGAAACAATAAAAAGGTAAGTTCTACATAATTTTCTTTCTAAGAAAATCTGTTGTGTTTTTGTGTAAAGGACCAAGCAATTATGAAATCCATTTTTTATAAGAGACTTTTATACTCCTGAACTGTTTGAATAGACTATAAAGTGTAAGAAAAAATGATCTTGACAGAGTTATACAGGAATGAAGGCAAAAGACAGTGAAGTATTTTAAAGATCCAAAATAACATAACATTTGAAAGTGACTCAGCAGAACCTTCCTAATTCAATGAACTCTAAGAAGGAGGCAGCAACACAACACAATCACACTTGCAAAATTTTATTACTACAATCAATCACAATAAAATGTAGTTCTGGTCTTCCTGCGGAGTTGATTTCCTGGTCTGGTTCATCTAGTGGAGCTGACACAAGCATACCTATCATCTCTATACCATCAAATATATTTGGAAATGTTTTGCAAGTCACTGAAAATAGCCCTTCTACATCTATGGACACAGATATCTGTGCAACAAGATTTTAAATTAGCATGTGTTAATAAATTGCATATACCTTGGGAGTTAACTGCTGGTAGTGAGTGAGGGCTAACTGCTGGTAAACTGCCAAGGAAGATGCCAAGGAACTTTGTAGGAAGATGATGATTCACACCGCCCAAAATCTGTTTTGATTTTGGGCGGTGTGAATCATCATCTTCCTACAAAGTAGCTATGAAAAAGTCCATGAAGTGAGATTAAACTTTTGATTTTTATGTGGCATAAATATTTATTTATATATATTTCACTTAAACAGAACACAAAAACAGAA
This sequence comes from Ptyas mucosa, assembly GCA_012654045.1. NCBI lineage: Eukaryota > Metazoa > Chordata > Lepidosauria > Squamata > Colubridae > Ptyas > Ptyas mucosa. The sequence goes on from WNWU01000072.1 coordinate 3,258,943, forward strand.
ATAGCTTTCACTTTAAAACTATCCATGGGAGAGATACCAAACTTGGCGATCATATATACAAGAAGCAGTTTCATTCATTAGATTAGGAACTGTTGTCTTTTGTAAGAGTTCCTCAACTTAATTTACTCTTGAATTGAGTCCTAATCAGTGGATTCTACTATAATTGTTTGAAGTGCTAGGGAAAAGTTCATTCCTTAAATTCTTCAGGGTAACATGAATTAGACTAATTGTAAGAGCATGGAAATCTAGTTCCCAATTAAGGAAAGTGATTAGAGTTTACTGAGGTACAGTATATCACCATGTGCTTCCTTTCCAAGCTCTCTGTCTCTTCTCTGCTACAGGTGATAGATGAGATTGGCAAGGCCATCTCTCAAACAAAGGGTTGCCTCCTGTTGGATGTGGATGCAGGCCCTTCCACTAATCGGACTGTTTACACCTTTGTTGGAAGTCCAGAGGATGTTGTTGTGGGTGCATTGAATGCAGCTAAAATTGCTTTTCAGTTTATTGACATGGCAAAACATAAAGGTAAATAGAGAAGAGGAGACAAATTATGAGAGTCAATGTAGGAGCAAAAAGGTCTGGGATATAGGGCTGCAGCCTGTGTTTAGTGTTGCAACAACTCTGATCATATCTCCAGATGGCTCAGTATGAAAATTCTCTGGGTCCTGACTTTTTAGATAATGCCATATGGGGGACCAGTGATCAAACTTTTGGAGCCCAACCTCAAATCACTGCTCAGACAGGCATCTTGAATATCCTTGATGAATCTCATGAAAATGTAAAACTAAAATGCAACATTATACAGATTGCTGCTTGGAGGCTTTGTAATAAGATAAATATAAGATTACCCAAGCAAACACTTCCATCCTCTTTTATACAATGTGTCCTTATATTTTTGGGAAGATTGGAATGTGCCACACTTATAAATATTGACCAAAAGATGGATTGACAGGCATAAAAGGCATATGGATTTGTGTGATTAGACAATGAGACTGACCACCTCTGTTTGGCATAATGTGATAGACACCAATGCAGAAATATAGAAATTTATATCATCTCCAATTTGGCCAAACCTTGCCTCAAAAGAGGGCTCTGTCAAATTTCAGAAGAAAGACGGTACGGTCCTGAATTTGTGACATGCTACCTGTTGCCTGGAACTAATGTTTCTGAAAGCAAATACACAAAGATTAATCAGTTACTTTCCCCAGACCTGACAGTGATCATCAATGTTAACGTAGTCCTTTAGTAGAGTTCAGCAGTTCACAACCCCTGGTCTGTGGCCTGTTAGGAACCGGGCAGTGCACATGGTGAGCAAGCGAGTGAAGCTTCATCTGCACATGTGCGGGATCTAAATGCTGTGCAAAACCACTAAAACCCTGGTCCAGGGGTGAAATCTACTTACCTTCCTTACCGGTTTGGAAGCACACGCGCACATGCGCAGAAGGTAAAAAACACATTACTTCCTGGTTAAAACCAGGAAGCAATGACACCCAGGAGGGTGGGCGGAGCTTTGCTCTACCATTGCTACTGGATCATCGAATCAGCGGCCAAGATTGCTACCGGACTGGGCAGGGCATCCCTGCCCTGGTCCATGGAAAAATTGTCTTCCATGAAACCAGTCCCTGGTTCAGAAAGGTTGGGGACCACTAGTATAGTTTATTCAATATTGTCAGATATTGCCTATGTATGATGCACCAGGGACCAGAAGGGGTTAAGTCTTTACAGACATCACATGTGACTGTATCAGCCAATGAACTCCCTTATTGCACTCTTACCCAGAAATCAATTGGATATCTTCCCTGCTTCTTCCCATCTATCTCAGCAAGACAACATGTGAACTTTTCTCCCTCTCAACATCTGAGTCATACAGTTAGGGTAACAAATGCAACAGGACCCCCTGTTCATTATTGTATATTTGTAAATAATAAAATAACTTTTTGAACCTGAAGCTGTATTGACCAAATAACTTCCTCATAGAACCGAATGAGCACGACCATCAATATATATCTGACAAATATTTCCCAACAAATGAAAACAAAACATACTCCATATTTTATCTGTTTTATGACTACTATTTCCTGATATCCTTTCTGATTTTGTTACACATTTTACTGCTTTGCTTTTACACACAGGTGAGCATCCCCGAATGGGAGCGCTGGATGTTTGCCCATTCATTCCTGTGAGGAACGTTACCATGGAAGAGTGTATTTGTTCTGCTAATCTCTTTGGAAAATGCTTAGCAGATGAACTGCATGTGCCTGGTGAGCCTGTCATGGAAAAATAAGCTGGATCTGAAAGACTCCAATGACTAATCAATTTCAGTTTAAAATTCTGTCTGACCATTCACAGAAAGGACCTTTGTTCTAATCCCAAAGATCTGTGATCTTCTTGCTCAGTGACAACATGCTTATCAAATTTGAGTATAGGTCTTGATACACTCTATGCAGACCTGTTGTGGAAGTCTCTTGCTCTGCTGTGATGAAGTTCTGAATCTTATTTCCTTTTCCTATATGAGTAATAATTAGTGCTCAGTTTTATTCTGAAGCAGTCAGTATTCCAATTCTGGAGAACACTAAGTGTGAAGCCAGACTATGGCGCTAGAGTTCTACTACTACATCCATAATAGGCAAGCACTGGGCAATCAGCCAAGGAAGGATCTTCCAATTCATGCTTTACCCCCCATTTCAGTCCACCAATTCTGTTTCAGTGAAGCAATCCTGTTTTCCCATAGGTAAAATTATTTTAATTTTCAATTTCTAAATCTTCTCCAGGCAAGGCCTAGCAAATGGAATCCCTGACTTTTTTTTTTTTTTTGCTTTGCTCTACCTTCTAAATTATGATATGGGGTTGTGGATAGAAGCCCAGGGAAAGCAAATGGCAGGTATCAAAATGATAAAAAAGGAATGGGCTCCTGAGAGAAAGGAAGACCCTCAACATCTCAACTGGACTATCAAAGCCTAAAGCTAACACTAATTATGCACAGCTACTAGGCCTCCTATCCATTCTTTTGATTTACCATTAATTTCTTGCAAACCGGGCTCTTCAGATTTCAAGATGACAACTCTCAGTGAATTCAACCTTTTATTTGCAGTGTACCTATATGGTGAAGCAGCTCTGAATGAGAGCAGAAGATCTTTGCCTGCTATCCGAGCAGGGGAATATGAAACTCTACCTGAGAAAGTAAGATAACAATAGTATTTTTATCATTAGCTATATCAGGGGTGTCAAATTAAATTTTATTGAGGGTCACATCAGGGTTGTGGTTGACCTTGGGGGGCTGGTAGGCATGGCTGGGGTGGGCTGGTCAGCTCAACATTATTCATGTTATGGGGTGCCTGTGGAGGCCTGGGTAGGGCTGGGGGGATCCATTGTCTCTAGCTGAGGAAGGAAAGACCAGGGCGAGTGCTAAACCCTTGTCCACAGAGGAGTCTTGCCGTCCCGCTCAGGCCACTCCGAGGACCCCTGGATGGCAGCGCAGGCTGCCTGGAGCCCTGGGCATTGGAGGGCAAGGACCCAGCCCAACCCTTGAACTCCCAGGGCACTGGGATCCCACAACCCAGCTCACCCCTGCTTCCCCAAGGGGGTGCCTGGCTACATTGACCTCCTCCTCAAGGCTGCTGCTGCTGTGCTTGCTCTCCTTGGCCAGGTTGGTCATGGTGTGTGCGGGAGGGCTAAGTGTGTGGATCAGAGGGAGGCCCACTGCCTCTCCTTGCAAGGAGACCCAGCTTTGTAACCAAAGCACCTTCATAGGATGGGAGACCACCAGGAAAGGCAAGGGGATGGCAAAAGGGCTGCAGGACTGCTGGTGGCAAAGTGCTAAGGAAGGACTTCCCTCAGCCTCCCTCCCTCTCACAATCTCCTCTCTCCCTCCCTCCCTTCCTATTCCCATCTTCCCTCCTTCCTTCTCTTTCTTCTTCCTCGTTCTCCTTTCCTCCTTCTCCTCTTCTCTCTCCTCCTTCTTCCTTCTCCTCCTCTTCCCCCCACCCTTACTCCTCCTATCCCTACCCTTTTCCCTCCCTCCCTCCCTCCCTTCCTTCTTTCCTCCCTCCCTCCCTTCCTTTTCCCCTTTTCTTCTTTTTCCTTCCCTCTTCAATCTCCTTTCTTTCTTACCCCCTTTCCTTTTTTTTTCTTCCTTGGTCTCTTCCCCTCTTTTTATTTTTCTTTCATCTTTCCCTTTCTCCTTTCCTGTCCCTTCTTGGATGTTCAAATGCAAAACGGGAAACATTTCTCAATACCTCCTTGGCTTGTGATCAAATACCACTGTTGCTAGTAGTTTGTGGTCACTTAAAAGACTGAGAACAAATCAGGCTCAGTTTATCCCGTGCTTGCATTTAGTAGGGGCATCCACAGACAACAGTACAGCAAAACTGTCAAAATGGTGACTATGATAGTTGATCAGAGCTCCTCTGTTTTTATTGTGCAACAGCTTTAGCATTTAGGAACAGTGGTAAATTAGTTGCTGTTCTATTAATACATAATCCTTAAAATAGCTCGCTTATAGGGATCCTGCATAGTCTAACTCAGATTGGAAATATAACAAAGGAAAAAAATGTTTTCCACACTCTGCTTTGTCCTGTTTTCCCCACTGGAAATGGCTGTTTGCAACACACAAGGAGGGGATACTTTCCTAAGAGCTCATAATTCAAGAATAAAAATGTAAACTTGGATTGCCAACAAAGTCCTGTCTGTGACAAAAATTGCTTTCTCCTTTGAGCCCAAATCTCAATGGATCCAGATCTCCAGGGCATTGCCAACCAAGTTGCCTCTCTTTCCTTCCTTCCTTCCTTCCTTCCTTCCTGCCTGCCTGCCTGCCTGCTTCTCATTCCCATCTACTTCCTTCCTCCATGCTCAGGAAAGGATGAGAGTCAGGGGAGAGATTGGCAGCATTGCTGGTAGCCATGCTGCTGGTGGCTGTGGGTTTCCCATGCGGTCATTCAACACAAAATTGAATCTACTGAAAATAGATAATAACATGCAAAATTATAAATAAACATTTTTAGCTTATAACTTAAATTTATTTTTTTGTAGTTCTGTTGTGGTCTAATAAAATAAACTACTCCTATAACCAAACTTCTTCTTGTATTTTCCTTTGCTAATCCATATGTTTAGGTACTTTCATTGCTTTGCACTGCCATAAGATATTTATTTTATTTTTTGTTGGCAAAATTAATGTATGTTCCATACCTAACTTCTTTTAAATTGTATAAGAGATTCATAGATAACAAGTAGATGCCATCAGTTGAATATTGTACAACATGTCGTTACAGATTAAGTAGAAAATTTGCTTTAGTTTGATGTTTTCACACCAATGCTGATCCTGTATAAAGGCTTGAACTTTTTTTAAAAATAGAAATAAATCTCCTGACACCTTTGTAATTGTTTGAATACTTCAGCCTATAAAGTAATTTCACTTTTTAAAGAATTATTGGAAATATCATTTGTGTGTCTTCATCTGTGATGATTTCCTTTTCATTGTCTATGCCAAGTTCAACGGACTGTAGAAAATATATTAAAATCTTCTTAGTATATTTCTTATGGAGAATCAAAGCATAGCAACCATAGAACACATTCAGTCTAGAATACTAACATCCAAGACTTGATAAAATATATTGTTGTCATTCATAGAACAATAGTCTTTTCTATTGTCAGTGTTTCTATTTGACACTTCAGTGTCAAATCATTTCCATAGAATGCTATTGCCCAGCAAATTATAACATTTGGCAAAGAGCATGTTCATAGTATTAAAGTAAAAGCACTCTTTACTTTCGCTTTTTCTCTCAAGCTAAAAAAGGCAGAATGGACTCCTGATTTTGGTCCTGCAACCTTTGTTCCAAGATGGGGAGCCACTGTAACAGGAGCACGAAAATTCCTTATTGCATACAACATCAACTTGCTGTGCACAAAGGAACTGGCACATCGGATAGCACTTAACATTCGGGAGCAGGGCCGTAGTAAGAACCAGGTACTCCAGGGAAGGTTGGCTTGTAGATCTTTCTATTCTGCACTCCAATAAAGTCTTAAAACAAGGCAAGGCAGACATCAGATTTGTGGGTCCTGTTTTTTGTTTTTTTTAAGAAAACACATTAGTTCAACAAATTGGAACCTAGTACAAAAGGCTGAACTTGTTTGCTTTTCAGAGTCTTCTCTGTTTCTCACTTACAGCCTGGACGGTTGAAACAAGTGCAAGGCATGGGATGGTATTTGGATGAGGAAAACATTGCTCAAGTCTCTACAAATCTGTTGGATTTTGAAACCACTCCTCTTCATGTGGTCTATGAAGAAGTTTGCAAGGATGCCAAGGTGAGTGGCACAAAAATGATCAACTGAATGAACCTGAGATTGGGCTGAAATGGAGCAAAATGCACTGGGCTTGGGGAAGTCCTGCCTGAAATTCCAAGTAACGGCCCATATGAAATCAAAACTCCAAGGCAGGGTTCCTCAAAGTATAGATTTATTAGGCATGTCATATTGGCACAAATGGTGAAAACCTGACTTTGAAGTTCCTCGGGTTTTCCCCACTCAGTTCAAATCCAAAGTTCTTACTCCCATCACTCACAACCATCACATATCCCAATCAGGTCTCTCTCCCCATCCCAGATGCCTTCCATCCATGCCAGTGGTGGGTTGCTATCGGTTCTCCTCGGTTCAGGTGAGCCGGTAGTGGAGATGATGAGGTGAGAGCAAACTGGTTCTCTCTGACCATCAGTTGGGCCTTCCCGCCCGCCCCTGCGCTATACCTACCTATATTCATTCGTTTTTAGCCCAGGCACGGCAGAGCGGATTGCCGTGCTTCAGCTGTTCTGAAATTCAATGCAGTTGCACGAAGCAAACCGGTGCACGAAGTTATGCAAAGCGCGTCTGCGAAGCGAACTGGTGGTAACAGCAGTTGAAACCCACCACTTGTCAGGTTCTGAATCAGGATGGGGAAAAAACCCCACAAACAACAGGGTGGAATCTGTGTTACATGTTTATCCTCCTCGATTCGGCACGCTCCAACAAACACCCAGTGTAGTTACAGTGAAAATATTGTCAGCTCTAACCATATCGTGCCTTCCCTCCCTGTTTTAAACCCAGTGCGCCCAACCCTGCTGCTCTACCCCCTAACTCCACCCCAAGCCCTCATGCTGATTGGTGGGGTCCAGCTGCTTCCCTCTGGCCAGTGATCCGTTGTAATTAGTTCAGGGCCATTGGGGCCATTCTGCTGGGGAAAGTCTGGTACGCCCGCATTAATGCTGGTTAATGCTGATGAGTGGCAACACAGTCAGCGGTGTGAGGGAATGGAAGCAGGCAGAAAAGGATTCCGCCATCCGGATGGAGGAGGAAGCAAGCGGCGACAAGGCAAGATATCCGGTCAGGAACATGGAGTTGTATATTCAGTTTGTCTCTGTCCCCACCGGAATGACAGCCCCGACGATGTGGGGCTGACATGCGGCCCCCTACCATGTGGCTGTGTGGAAGGCAAAAGCAGAGAGGGTTACGGAACCCATCCATCCCCCCCTCCAGGCTTCCCTGGGTTTGTCTTATAAAATTTAGCAACCAGTCGGTCTGCCGCTACATTTTGGTGGGGAACCCATGAGGCCTCTGCTAATGACTCGTTCCAAAGCACAAGGTACTGAAGCCTCTATGTCGCCTAGCATCCAAAATCTCCCCCGCTTCATAATGTTGTTCTCCCCCTACATCCACAGGTGGAGGCAGGGGAGGTGAGGTTCCCCGTAAATTAGAGGTCTCCACGGGACGTAGGAGGCTGCTGTGGAAACTGGATGGGTTTTCCCTAATAGCGGGGGCAACCGTAACTGTACAGTGACAGGGTTGATAAATTTAACTACTGGGAATGGCCCAATATATTTCGGGGCAAATTTCTTGCATGGCACCTTGATGTTTAAGTACTTAGTGGAAAGATAGATCTTCTGTCCCACATGGAAAGGTGGTTGTGGTCGCTGTTTCTTATCCGCTTGGCGTTTGTACTTATCTGCTGCCTTCTGCAGAGTGTCTCTAACCTGACCCCATACCCTTGTCATTTTGGCCAACCAATCCTGTAACCCTAACCCATCGGGTTCTGGATGGGGGCACTTGGGTATCGGGACAAATTCAACCCCTGATGCAATATGGAATGGGGTATACCCATTGCTGCTATGTACGGTATTATTGTATGTGACCTTGGCGAAAGGTAATAGGTCCGCCCAGTCGACTTATTGGTGTTTGATGGAGCACCGGATATACCTCTCTACCAGTGCACTGGCTCTCTTGGCTGCCCCATTAGTAGAAGGATGGAAGGCAGAGCTAAGGCCCTGTGAGGATCCTATTGTTGCTAAGAACTTCTGCCAGAATTTTGCTGTGAACTGTACCCCGCGATCGGAGATAATTCTTTGGGGCATTCCATGGAGGTGGTATATGTTTGTTAGGAACAGTTTGGCTAGCTTTCTAGCTGAAGGTAATCCCGGGCAAGCCACAAAATGGGCCTGTTTCGAAAAAAGTTTGATTACTGTCCATTTCACTGTGTTACCCCGACTTTCAGGAAAGTCCACCATGAAGTCCATGGCTATCTCCTCCCAGGGCCTCCCAGGAGCCACCACTGGCTGTAAGAGACCTGGAGGTTTACCAGCCCGTTTCTTCATTGTAGTACATGTCACGCAACTGCGTACATAGTCCTCCACATCCTTTTTTAGCCGGGGCCACAAAAATTGACGGTTTGTAAGGTACATGGTTCATAAAGTTTTTAAGAATCTGAAATGTCTGGCCATATGGACATCATGGCACCGGCATAACACTTCAAGTCGTAAGATGTGAGGAACATAAACTTTGGACCCTTTCCATGCCAGACGATCCCTATGGTTTATGATACTCTGATTGGCCTGGTACCATTCATCGGATGGAAGTTCTTTCTTGATGTCCTGGGTAATGCCTGTGGCCAGTGTTGTCACATGGCCCACATAGGAGATTTGTTTTGTAATCCATTCTCCCGGTACTTGTTTCGGGATGAGAACCTGTACCACCTGTTCTTTTTCACTGGAGTATTGAGGCTTACGTGACAAGGCATCAGTCAGGAAGTTCTTTCCTCCAGGGATGTATTTCAGGCTGAAATTGAACTGCCGGAAATACATGGCCCACTTGATCTGCTTGGGTGAGAACCGATGGGGGTTTGAAGGGCTTCCAAATTGTTGTGGTCAGTCCAGACCTCAAATGGTAAACCACCCCCCTTCCAGTAGATGTCACCATGTCAACAATGCTCATCGGACTGCAAATGCCTCCTTCTCCCAGATGGCCCATCTGCGTTCGGTGTTGCTTAATTTGCGGGACGTGTAAGCACATGGTTGTAATCTCCTATGTTCATTGACTTGCAAGAGGACCGCTGCCAAGGCTACATCGCTGGCATCAGCCTGTATCACAAATGGCTTAGCTGGATCTGGATGTTTTAACACCGGTTCCCTTGCAAACAATGATTTTAATGCTTCAAATGCCTGTTGACATGCAACATCCCACTGTATTGGATGCCCTGGATGTGACCTGTTAACCAAATGTTTGGTCTTTAAGAGATCAGTTAATGGAAGAGCAACCCGTGCAAAGGATGGGATAAAGTGACGATAAAAATTTGCAAATCCCAAAAAGCTTTGCAGTTGTTTTCTCATTCTTGGGGCTTGCCAATATAATACTGCCTGTACTTTTGCAGGGTCCATCTCCACCCCTTTCGAGGATATGTGGAAGCCTAAATAATCCAACTGAGACTTGTGGAACTCGCATTTGGATTGTTTTACATAGAGTTTGGCTTCCAATAACTTCTGTAAGATCTGGTGTACCAATGTGACATGCTCCTCTAGGGTCTTGGTGTATATTAGAATGTCATTCAGGTACACAAGAACACCATGATATAAATGATTGTGTAACACCTCATTAATATGCTGCATAAATACAGCAGGTGCTCCTTGTAACCCGAATGGCATTACTTTAAACTGGTAACTACCCAGAGGGCAGTTAAACGCCATCTTCCATTTGTCGTCAGGCTTAATCCCAATTCTGTAGTAGGCCTCCCATAGATCTAACTTTGTAAATACCCGCTCCTCCGCCAACCGTGCCAGCATGTTTTTCATTAATGGGAGTGGATACAGATGCTCCATGCACACCGCATTTAAGCCATGGAAATCAACACAGAGACGGAGGCTCCTGTCTTTCTTCTCCCGGAAGAGAACTGGAGCCGCCACTTTGGATCTGGCCGGCTCTATGAAACCCCGTTTCAGGTTTTTCCCTATATATGTCCTCATCTCCACCAATTCTTGTGGCATCATTGAGTACATTTTTGGTTTAGGCAAAACCGCCTCTGGAAGAAACTCAATAGCACAATCAGTGGCTTGATGAGGAGGCAGGGTGTCGCATTCCTGTTCGCTGAACACCTCTTTGAGATCATCATACACTTGGGGTAACCTATTGGTTCTGTGGCCGCTCTCCTCCCTCCAACCCCTTCTGGATGGTTCTCATGGGGCGGTGGATCAGGTCTCACTCCTATTCTCAGATGTCTGCAACCTCCCCCCCACCAGATGGTCGGGCCCCATTTATCGAGCCAAGCGAGGCTCAATATAACCTCCTCTGTTATGTTGGGTACCACCACAAATTGTATGCTCTCTTTATGAATTCCTATCTCCAGAGTCAGCTGCTCGGTAATATGTGTTGCCGGCTGGCCTCCTAACAAGGACCCATCCATCTTCTCGAAGCGAATGGTAGGTTTTAAAGGCAGTAGCCTTGCCCCTATTTTGACTGCTGTGGTCCTACTTATCAGGCATCGGGTGCCCTAGGGCCTTGCACTGGGGCCTTGCACTCCCTACACCTTCCCGCATTCAGGACTACAGGAATGAGGAAGGGTTTGATAGCCTTAATTACCATAGGATCAGCCTCTCCCTCATCCTCACTTTTACTGGCCATCTCTACTTCAGCTGGACTGTTTCCAGTGCAAGGGATTGGTGGACTTGCCTGTTGCACCTCTTGGGACTTTTCTGAGATCTTTTGTATGCTCTTTCGTGCTGTACCTTGTTTGGGTTTTGGTGTTTCAGTGGGAGACTTACGTCCTGTCTCTGAGCATTCAATCACCTGGTGTGGTTGCTTCCCACACTGAAAACACATCATCGGGGTGTGTGTGGGTCTGCTCCTAGTGAGTGGGGTCATAGAAGGGGGTGATGCGGACACCTGTGGTGTTGAACCCGCCCGTACAGGTAGGTCTTGTGCTTGTCATCCCCTTCCCGGCCACTCTAACCGCGGCCGGTCCTCCCCCCTGAACTCAATGTCTATTTCTGTTGCTGCTTGAATCCACGCCACCAGATGAGGTGGCAGACCATGGGTCACACAGGCCTGCCACAAAGCACGGTCTAACCCAACCTTAAATTGGTGTACCAATAATCTCTCCGGCCAGCCTCTCACGTTCTGCCAACCGCCAGAACTCCCATACATATTCGCCCACTGGCTGGCCCCACTGCCTGGCCACCAGCAGATCCCCTTCTGCTTGTTGTATGCTTGTACTATCCTTGAAACGCTCTTGCAACAAAGAGAGGAATAAGCCAATATCCCCGAGTTCCACAGCGTGATCACGGTATAGTCTAGCAACCCATTTGGCCACCTTGCCTTCCATGACCCCTGCCATAGCCATCACCATGGCCCTTTGGGATGTATATAGGTGTGCATACCTATCTAAGTGGTCTATCACCTGGCCCATAAACAAAGCCATTTTTTCAGCACTGCCATCGAAGGAAGCTTTCACAGTAGGTGGATCCCACCTTCCCAGTGGACCTTGCCCAGGACCTCCTACCGGCCAGGACTGGATCGGGGTCTGGTGCTCTTGCCTCATAGTCCCAGCGGTACCACAATCAGTAAATGGAACTTGCAAATTAGTCACAGGATCCGCTGGTAGTCAGTTTGCCTGTTTCACAATGCCTTATATCCTTGGTCCATTCCCCCTGCTGGTGAGTAGAGGGAGGGGCCCTTGGACCCTTGACCTGGTTGGCGTTCTATAGTTCTCTGCTAACCCATCCCAGTGCCTGGAACCCAGCCTGGAACCCAGCCGGGTCAAACATCTCTCTTAAGACGTCTAAGGTTTGACTTCCTAGTGCAGTGGAGTAGCTCCACTCCTCTTCTGAGATACGTCTTTCTCTCCACTGCGTGAAATGGTTCCTGGAAGGGGTGAGCACCGGAGGAGCATGCTGGTGAGTCCCAATCTCTCCTGGCCCTATAGCTCCTGACCACCAGTCTTCTCCTGGCGTCCTCTGTCCTTGGAGTGGATGGGGTTTCTCAGCCATCTCACCAACCTCCTGCTCCATCATAGTCAGTGCTGCCCTATCCTTTGGCCTCACATCCGGCCCCAGGGATAGAGATGTCAGGTCAGTGGGATGGCTAGCTCTGCCTGCTCCTTGGACTCTTCCGCTAAGTCTGCAGCCTCCAAAGCCAGCTGTGTTCCCTCTGCCATGCTTTCACAGGAACAGCAAGGGAGAGAACTGACAACCTGTCAGGTTCTGAATCAGGATGGGGAAAAAAACCCACAAACAACAGGGTGGAATCTGTGTTACAGGTTTATCTTCCTTGATTCGGCATGCTCCAACAAACACTCTGTGCAGTTACAGTGAAAATATTGTCAGCTCTAACCATATCGTGCCTTCCCTCCCTGTTTTAAACCCACCTCGCTGCTCCACCCCCTAACTCCACCCCAAGCCCTCATGCTGATTGGTGGGGTCCAGCTGCTTCCCTCTGGCCAGTGATCCGTTGTAATTAGTTCAGGGCCGTTGGGGCCGTTCTGTTGGGGAAAGTCCGGTACGCCCGCATTAATGGTGGTTAATGCTGATGAGCGGCGACATGCTCGGTGGTGTGAGGGAATGGAAGCAGGCAGAAGAGGATTCTGCCATCTGGATGCAGGAGGAGGCAAGCGGTGGCAAGGCAAGATATCCGGCCAGGAACATGGGTTTGTATATTCGGTCCACACCCACCACTGATCCACACCCCTCCAGGTGCTGGTGAGAGTGTCCTTGGTTCCCAGAAGAAAGAATGTTATTTTGGCTACATATTCCCCCAGCTATCTCTACTCCCCCCTCCCTTTCCCACAGCTTCAGCCAGTCTCACTGTGGCAACCCTGAAGATGCTCAGAGATGGCTCCAGGGTTGACAATTTCTTTGTTTTATTGCCTTAACAAGGTTTGCACAGTGCTATAGAAGTTTCTAAATTCTGCAGCAAAACAAAGCAGATTGTCAACATGATTGCCATTTTGTCCTACCCACTTATGGGTGCGGCAAAATGATGACTGCTAGATGGTTTGTTTTGTTATCTTAAGAGGTCTGCACAGTGGCACAGACACTTTTGAATGCTGCAAAAAGTTCTGCAGAGCTGCAGTCCTTGTTAAGGAAGCAAAATAAAGCAGTTTGTTCCTGGGCCACACAGTGGTGACCTGAATGCAGCTGCCATTTTGTGGGTAGGATAAAATGGCGTCTGCTCTGGGAGCCATACTATGCAGCCGCACAAAGAAGCAATCCATTCCAGTGCTTGGAAAGCCTCAAAAGGTAAGTGAGGAGAAAAGTGTTTGGCCTAGTGGGGTGGGAATCAGACTTAAGGCCTGGGAGGACAGGTAGGAATAGGAAAAGGTCTGTGGGGACCCAAGGGGGGGGGCTGCTCAGGGGTGGAGGAGACCTTGGGAGAGCTTCATTGGGAGAGCAGAAATGGGAAGGAGGGATTGTTAGCTGAGATGCTTCACCTCACTATGTCATGATAATGGGCATGTTATAGAATGAAGAGATTGAGAGTCATCCCAAAGGGCAAACAGAATCAGATTTTATTATTGCAATAAGGTTCAGAGTCCGATTCATACCTGGAAGTCTGAACAAAATTATGGGTCGGGGACCCTGGTCTTTATACTGTTTCAAACAAAGGATTCTGTGAACTCAGCAGTTTTCATTTAGAAACATTTGTTACATCAAAGAGACATTTCCTAATTACAAAAGTTTTACAATATCCTGACCAAAACAATCATAATTCAACTGTTCAGTGAAGGGTGGATAGTTAAAGTATCTTTTGTTGATAAAAGGAAATCTTCAAGGATGAGAATCCTCCTCTCATAGCTATATGTCACTGTTTGTTTCTATCTTCTGACATGTGGGGGCCTCTTTATGATGTTTGTTCTAGCCAAAAGGAGTTCGACTGATATGGTCCCCTTTCTAGTTGGATACATTTCCTGACTGAATTAGACACATTTCCTGCTTGTGATACTTTGAGTAAAGAGAGCCCTTCAATGGTCATCTATCTGGACCCGCATTCATCATCATCATTACTATAATATTCCCTTACTACAATAGGCAAGCTTCCCTATGGTCATATCTCGAGAATTATCAGGATATTTCAATGTATGTGGACTGTTCAAGAATCTTTGCCTGTATAGTATTTTAAGGGAAATTAGGCTATTCTTTCACGGCTTTACAGATTCTGGCCATGTGGCAGCTATTTCACTGCTGAGCTCATTTAGTTTTGGAATGTCTCTTGTCACTTAGAAAGTGAAGGCATTTCCTTGATCTTTCTGAAAATTATATGGCTACAAAAACTGCTTCTCAGTATCCTTGTTATGGCATTTTTCTCCCCATAATGTTTCATATAGAACAGGGGTCCCCAACTGGCCCCCTGGCACTGGGCCACACAAACAAAGGCCCATTCGCTGATGCAGGCAGCATGTGAAACGACACTCCCTCTAGTCCATGGAAAAACCTCTCTCCACGGAACCGGTCCCTGGTGCCTAAAATCTATAAATCATCAATGGAAATTTTTAGATAATACTTGAAAAATGGCATTCAAAGATATGCCAATATGGCAATAATATGTAACAATGTTGTGGTAATGAAATATATTCCAATTGTTGTAAACTAGTGATGTTATTGGAGTGATGTATATAAATACAACAGCTAAAAATGAAAAAAAGTTCTGGGAGATCTGCTAGGAAGAATGTTCTGAGGTGATGCTGCTTACATTTTTGGTTATTTCTTGATGCAGATCTAATGCCTCAGCCTCTGTGGACATGGCTCCTGGGGCTTCTTGGGCTGTAGGCTGACTATAAAATATCTGGTTTTATTTCTAGGATCTCAGTCTGCCAGTGGTAGGATCTCAGCTAGTGGGACTGGTTCCTAAAAAGGCCATGTTAGATGCAGCAGAATTTTATATCAAGAAAGAAAATGTCTTCATCCTTGAGGAGGAACATAAAATTAGACTGGTAACTTTTGATATCCATTTATATCTTGGTTTTATATAACAGAAAAGTTAAAAAAAATCCTAATGTGTCCTATAAAATGCATTAAGTTGGATGTTCATTACCTTTTCAAAAATAATTCAAACTGCAGTGAATGGTTTCCCCTTAATTTCTCATGACAGATATTTCTAAGCTCTTAGTTTGAAGATACTTTTTATTCCTTAGTTATTATGTAACATACCTTTCTAGAGAATGGGATCCCGCACTGTGGTAAATCACAATGTGGCTTGTTTGGTTTTATCATGCTGTGTAAATCTAGTCAACTGCGATTTATCTAGTACAAGTGTCGGCAACCAATGGCTCCGGAGCCACATGTGGCTCTTTGACCCCACTCCTGTGGCTCCCTGCCAACCTGGTCATGCAACCTGCTCTCTGTCTCTCCGCCCTGAGATACTGGCTCAATCTGGCCCTGGCTGAAGCCAACCTCACTAACACGAGGGATGGCGGGGTGGGAATGGGATCCAGGAGGAGGGTATGATGGAAAGGGGGACAGGCCCACAGATGATGAGCAAGCACAAGCCATGGTAGCGGTATCTGTCCCGCTACTTAGCAGTTTACAGTACACTGCTCAGTGTAATGTAAACTGAAAAATAAGGAATAGAAGACCTTCATCTGTTTCAAATGCCAATTTCTATTTAATAATATGAATTTGTATTCTTGAATCTCAGGTAATTAATCGATTGGGCTTGGATTCTTTGTCTCCATTCAGTCCTAAGGAGCGCATAATTGAGTATGGATATTTTCATTTTCTCACAGTTGGTTGTATGGTGATAGTGTATGTCTAAAGACTTTGATTGGATGGGTGATAAATTGATTTCTAATTGAAGTCATATATTGTATATAGATAGGTCTTAATCTATGGAGCCAGAGATAAAAGTGCAATTTAGAGAAACAAACATTGTCTGCTACTTCTTAACTTTTTCGTAAGAAGGGTCAAGTTTCGAAAAAGCATGTTGTGTATCTTAAGCACAAATTAAAAGATACAAATAATTTCATTTCCAGTTTATAATTATGCAAATGTGTTGCACCTGTTTAAGATTTAATTAAATAATTACTTAATTTAATTAAGTACTATTTAATTCATATAACACTATCATCCCAAGAGATCTGCTTTTGCTTGGGAAACTCAAAACCATATTCCAAGTGAGCAAATTTTTTACATTTTTCTGGCTCAAATAATGTCTTCTTATTTTGGATCATTTCCTCATCCAAAAGTCTTTATTCCTATATCCGGCAGAGAGATGTCTGAGTACACTCCTTTCTTGACTTCACTTCGTTTTTAATCAGCAGCATTTTATAATACCAACAGAAGAGAATATTTGTACATCAGGATTGAACTGTGGGATCCAGGGGTGAAATGCTACCAGTTCACACTGGTTCGGGCAAACTGGTAGTAATAAAAGCTACCAGTTTGGGCTAACTGGTAGTAAAAAAAAATAGCTACCGGTTAATCTGAACCAGTATTTCTGATGATCATCTGTGCTGTGTGATTTATATTCGCTAGAAAGCAGGAAATCTATAGAATATATTTATATTCTAGCGAATATAAATTGCATGGCACAGCTGTTCCCCCCCTCACTGTTCTACTTACCTTCTTAAGCCTCCTTTTTCTGCATGAAGTGCACGTTTGGTGCGCACTGCATATGTATGCATGCATTTAATGTGCATTGTGCATGCGTGTGCTGCGTGTGTTTGGTGTGAAATGTGGATGGGCTCTCACAGTGTGCATTTGGCACACACTATGCAAGCATGCGCACAGCACGCTTTTGGCATGCACTCGCATGTGCAGGCAGCAAACTGGTGGCAAACCACAGAGGATTTCACCACTGGTGGGATCCTTGGTGTTCTCTAACTTGATGGTTTTCTTGCAGGCATTTCTTTGCCAGACTAGGTGCACCACTGATGTTACCTAGTCTGGTAATGAAATATCTGCAAGAAAACCCCCAAACTCAGAGAACACCAAGGACTGCACAGCATTTTATAGTTTGTGAAAGTGATTTTTTTTCAAATGCTTTTTACCTTCGGAAGGGACATGGTGGAGGATGACAGAGAAAAAGGCTGTCTAGTGTCTTTGTCTCTTCACACCTTTGTGCAGAAAGTTGGTGCAAGATCAGCTGCTCCTGGAGGAGGATCAGTATCAGCAGCAATATCATCTCTGGTATGTAGCTACTTCGATACCCCATTTTAAAATTACTATTCTAAATAGTGATTCCATACAGGACTTTTCCTGTAATGCTGATATACAGTAATGCTGAGCTTCACCAGCAAGATTTGAAATTTGAAAATAAATTGCTCTCAGCCGATGCTGAGTGCAAACTTTTCCTGTTTTTGATAATCCCTGGAAATACATATTCTGTATTTTTGGTTGAGTGTAGCTAAAAGGTTCCTTCTTGATCTGCCAGCCAAATGACATTGAAATCAGCACTTGAGGAAATATCAATTATACTGTAATTATGCTTATGTTCTTCCTTCAGCTTTTCTTTACTTTACAGATCTGTGAAGGTAATAATAAAGTTACTTTTTCATCATCATTTTAACTGTGAACTGTTGTTAAATGCTGCTATCGCTAAATGAGAACTACACGTAATTCAAAATAATATGGATATCCAAAAATATTAACTAATGTCTCAAAATCAGATTGTTACATGCAATTACTTCTTCCCAGAACATCATTACATCACAGTTTTAGAACAAGATGTTTTAATTGTTATTTTCCAACTGTACATTCATTCTTTTTCCATACAAAGCTATGAGGTTGATTTTTCAATTCCAATTTATAGCTATGACAAGAAAATTTTATTTGGAGTAGAATAAAACATTATACAAGTTTCAAAAAAGAAATGTGGCCTTGCTCTTCCAAATTTTAAACTGTATTCTAGAACAAGCTGTTTGACAGAAGAATGTTGCTATCGGAAGGAGCTGGCCTAGCTAGCGGGCTCCATATGGTACAGGGACAAAAAAGAGGAACACAACCTGAAAAGCAAATTATAAAATAAAGCTTGACAAAAATATGGAACTCTTCACGGAAAATAATGCCCAATAATTTTACCATTAGTCTTTTGTGAGAATACTTTTCATGTTGGAGATGTCTATAGTAAGAAAAGTATAATTACATGTGCAAACATGGAATAGACTAAAGACAAAGGAAGAATTTGATGTACCTACAAATTGCTGGAAAAATAAAATCAGACCTCAGAAATAAGGGACATTAAGAAAATGACAGAATTTAAAATCCTTATCGAAAATCAAGATCACCTACATATAACCTTCTAATTAGTTCTGATATAGGGACAGAACAAATGAAAGCATTTATGTTAAATTGGATGCAAAACTTTAAAGACATTGTCTCAATACAACAATGGGAAGACTTATTGAAGAAGCTATGATATGAGAGAAAACTGGTGTAAAAAAATTTACAGATGGTATACAACTCAGTCAATAATGGCCAAAGCAATCAAATTATATGGTAATCAGCTGGAAATGCCACAAGAAAGAATTCTGCTATATGTGGTGGACATGCAAAGCTTTGGAAAGACACAACACCATTCAGAAAATGTCAGGATCAGGGGTGGATTGGGGAGGGTGTACCAGGGTGCAAGAGGGTTCAAGAGTTGGGAAAGATGCCCAGAGTGAACAAGTTTTAGATAAGGAAATCTCCCTCCCCCTCTCCTTCTCCCCCTCACCTGCAAACAGTTTTGCTCCCCAATATTTTGATGTAACATAAAAAGTCCCTGCTGCCTGGTGATTGGAGAAATTAGGAAAGTGTAGACATCTTGCTTTTTTCCCCTCCTGTGTGACAAAGGCATTTCAGAACATCAGGTTTCTCCTTCTAGGGAGCAGCGCTTGGTTGCATGGTGGGATTAATGACATATGGAAAGCGTCAATTTGAGGACCTGGACCCAGTTATGAGGCAACTCATACCCCCGTTTCATCAGGCCATGAATCAACTAATTGCTATAGTAGACAGGGACTCCTTGGCATTCAGCAGCTACATGGTGAGTGAAGCGTTCATACTTTCAGCAACTCTGTATTTTGTGCATCTTGTACCTTTGGATAGGAAGAATGTTGGGAAGTTTTTTGCCTTTTGCTTGATGAAAGCTGTATTTTTGGGGAAAAGTGGAGTGCATATGAAAGGTAAGGTGAAAATAAGTTCTGGAAATCTATCTTACAGCCTCACCCTCCATTCATGTTCCCTAAAATAATAGCCTAAATATGTGTTTGTGTTCTTTACAGGATGCTATGAAACTTCCTAAGCAGACCCCTGAGGAGAAAGAGAGGTATTACTGGGCCTTTTGTTCACATGAACCTACAGTACTTGCTTTCATAGCAGTTCATAAGTTGCTCAAAATGTTCCAAGATGTACATTTTGATGAAATTCTATGGTTACTTGTTAAAGGTTCTTAGTACATCTCATAAATCCTAAGTGATTTGTGAGTGACTGAATCTTAGTTCACCTCATAAATCCATTTTAAAGTTGTTTTAAAAACCTGTTTAAGGTACAGCAGGACAGGGAGTGCAACATTTGGCCAATGAACTGCCTGCAGATCAGCTGACCAGCAGAGAAATGCAAGGTGCTCCTTCGTTTCCTTCTCTCTCCATATCCCAGATTGCTGATTTTCCTTTGTGGATGGAAGTAGAAATGGGTTTTGTTCCCTGGGGCTGATGAGAAGAAGCAAAAAGTCTTAGGCTTCCTCCTTCCTGCCCAAGTTCAGGCTGCTTTAGGAAATTATCCAAATGATTATCTTGGAGTCGAGAAAGCTCCATGCACTATTGAATATTGTAACCAATGTGATCTTGGAAGACAAAACTTTTTCTATCCTACTCTAAGTATCAGGCTGCCCTTTATTAAATTCTGTAAAGAAATTCTCAGTGGGTGACAATGTTTGTTTATCTGTTGATCTAGTATATTTTATGCTATACTTGGGACTAATGTTGTGGTCTCCTGTGTTCTAGCCTGATGCCTCAACCGTTACATCAAACTGGCTCTCATGTCCCATGTAGGCTATGCAAATTTTCTTAGCAAAGAAGAACTGATAGTTTAGCTTCATATGTTGTAAAGAAAATAGTAATATTCCTACTTTGCAAGATAAAGAATTAAACAATGAGCTTCTTTAATTGAGCGACTGAGACATGCCCAGCACAATGAGGGCTGAAAGAAGTGCCCACAAGAGCCAGCAAGAGATGAGACCCAGCTTCTTCTCCATCCCCCGCTGTCACCCTTACCTTCTCAGGCCAGGCAAGGGGTGACTGGGAGGGGAGGGGAGAGGGGTGGGACCAGCCAGTATTGGGACCAGCCAGTTTGCCGAACTGCAGAAGTTTACTGGTTCGGCAGGGAGCCGCAGCAGAGGGGTCAAAGAGCTACATGCAGCTCCAGAGATGTGGGTGGCTGACTTCTGCTCTAGCCAATCAAAACTGGGGCTGTTATTAGAATGCAATGGAGTGCTGGAGACCATCCACTCTGAGGGACTTAAGGGCTTTGATTGGAAAATAGCATTTTTGAAGTGAAGCTGGAGAAACGGCTGTGGATGCATTTCAATGGGCCGGGAGGGGAAAGAGGATGAAATCATCCATTTCTGCACCAAGAAAGTGGTAGGTGGCCTGCCCTGGCAGTAGCCAAGCAAAAAATATGGATCTGCCTTGTTAAATTGGGTAGGGGAGGGAAAGATACATCAGCTGACTGAACATCTTTGGCAGGTATAGTGAACCTGGGTCTATTATTACCCTACACTAAGGCTTTCCTTAGACAGTGGGCAATCTGTTTTTTTCTCTTTGTATTGAATACATTTACATTTTAAAAGAACATGGTAAAAGTAGTCTGGTAGTTTTTAATCTGTTTTTATTGCAAGATAGATGCTCTTACAGTTGTTTCTTTTGCTTTCCCTGGGTTGGGATTGTTCTCCCAGATTTATTTCATTGTTTTCTTATTCCCTGTCTACAGGCGTACAGCAGCCATGCAGCTAGGCCTGAAGAATGCTGTTGATGTCCCTTTCTCCTTGGCAGAAAAAATTAACTCTTTATGGCCTTTTTTGAAAGAAATGGCACAGCATGGAAACATAGCCTGCAGATCAGATATTCAGGTATTTGTGCTGTCCGGTCTGAGGACAGAGCTGATCTTCAGTTGTGCAACTAATTATTTCATTGAGTGAACTCTTGTCATAAATTGGTTGAGGCCATAGTTGACTGCATGAAGTTGGTAGATTCCATTCCCCCCCCCCGGTCACCGGCATCTCTTGTCCTGTTACTGATTTTAGGTGGCAGCTAAAGCTTTAGAAGCAGGTGTGTTTGGGGCCTATTTCAATGTCATCACCAACTTGAAAGATATAACAGATGAAGATTTCTCACAAAAGGTAAGAATTGTTCACATTTGCTTAGAACTATGGACAATTTAGCATTAGTTTGTATTCTTATAAAAGCCTGAAACAGCTCTGCACCTATGTTAAGATTGGTTGAGATCATTTGGATTCTGTGTAGTGTGAGTTGGACTGGAGGGCTCCCTTGCTAGACTGTTTTTTTTGCACATTTTTCTCTAAGATAACAGTTACTTGACAGAAGGTGTTTCCCAGATGACTTAGATCTGGGGTGTCAAACTCACATCGTCACAGTGGCATCATGTGATGTATCGTGACTTTTTCCCCCTTCAGTAAACCAGGCATGGGCATGGCCAGTATGTGACACATCTGGCCCGTGGGCCGCGAGTTTGACAGCCTTGACTTAGATGATGGCATTTTTTAAGTCAAGGGTTTCAACCACAGTTTCACAGTTAAGGAAAGTCTAAGAGATAACATATGATACAGTTTTTAGACAGATGTCAACCAAGTCTAACAGACATTGTTAGAACTTATTTTTAACTGTGCCTCACTTAGTTTAAATATGAATGAATGTTTCACCACAATGACTCAAGAAATTCACTAAACGTCCTCCTCATGACAAAGACCTCACTTCCTTTAGAGCACTGTTTCTCTACTTTGGCAACTTTAAATGTGTGGACTTCAACTTCCATAATTCTTCAACCAGCATTCCTGGCTGAGGCATTCTGGGAGTTGAAGTCCACATATCTTAAAGTTGCCAAAGTTGGGGAATAGTGCCTTAGACTAGAGCTACTTGTCAGGGATTTCCCAATTTTAGCTGGTCTTTTGAGTCAAAATAGTTTTAAAAGGAAAAGCTCCCACCTCACCTTGCTATTGTCTCATGTCTCCTTTCTCATCCTCCCACATTTTTTTCTGCCTGTTATTTTGCTTTATTGCTTCATGCTAATTGGGTACTCTTGAGATCTACATGCTGTGCTTAAGGCACATTTTATGCACGGTAATCACTATGGTAGCTGATCTACATTCCATTCTGAGAATCTGATCTTCCTTTGTTTATTTTGCTATACTTATGTATTAATATATTTATGCTATAGTTTTTGTAAAATCTTATCATATAGTATTACACAGTTTGAAATCAATCCAGAAAAAAATCCTTTCCTTATTGTATCTGGCAACTGAGTTGCAGCGTCCTCACATAATGTGTCCAAATAGGATAATTAGATGCAAAATACCACTCCTTCATGAGTAATTCAGGACTAAAGTAAGTAATTCTCTCTCTCTTTCTCCCCCCTCCCTCCCTCTCCCTCTCCCTCCCTCTCCCTTTTGCAGATGCACAGGAATATTTCGTACTTCTTGGAGGAAGCCCAAAAGAATACGACAGTTATCCTAGATCATCTGAACAAGCGGGAAACATGAAATATTGTATCTACAACCATTTGGTTAAACATAAAATTCTTATCTATAATACTGTTCAGCTACATTCAGACAGATTTAACACTTTTGAGAAAAAGAAAAAAATATATAACTTACTTTCTAGCCTATACATGTATGAATTTTGTTACAAATCCAGAGTTTTCTGGTGTGACTAAAACGATCTCTTTTTGCTTCGTGTTATCCCATCTTAATAATCATGATAGCAATATAAAGCAAGTTTTCAGTGACCCATCAATGTTCAAAAGTCTTCTGTAGAAAGCTTTAAATCTAGAAAATATGAGCTATGTAGCATATTGTTTCAGATATTATGCCAAGATTGTTAAATTAATCAAAGTTACTGATAGGAAAATACTGAGCCACCAGCACAATCCTTTGGTTCATTATTTGAATGACAATTGTATCTTGAGTGAAATTTAGTAAAGTAGAAATAAATCATGTTGTCCTCAATGAACACTGGCTACGAGAAGGGTTTTTTGTGTCCTAATACATGCATTAATGTTTAGATATATATACTACTGTGCAGTGGTGGGATTCTACTGATTCACACCAGTTCGATAGAACTGGTTGTTACGTAGTTAAGCAATTTGGAGAACTGGTTGTTAGAAAAAAAATATCCTTTTGTTTTTTTTTCACTTTACAGGGTGAATTCTGTAAGGAATTACAACTTTCTGGTGTTGTTTCCTAGCCTAATCTTTATTGCCTTGCTTACAGAAACTGTCTCTCCATTAACCCTTATTACATTCTTGGCAGTATGCCTAGACTTACTGTTGCATCTGGTTCCAGAGCTTCTTGGAGGTTTTTTTTTGCTTGACTTTCTTAAAGGGGAAGGGTTGTTTTAAGCTTTTTACACCACTGTTGGGAGGAAATACTCCCCTATTGGAGTTTTTCCAGCCAGGGTGCAATGATCAGCACTTTGAAGAAATAATTGAAGTAGAAACTTTTAATGACAAGGAACCAAGATGAGTGACATTCAGCAAGGCTTCTTGGCTAGCTAGAAAGATTGACATTCAAACGTGAGTTTACATACTCTTTCTGACTTTTGGTCTAAAACTGTTTTTTGGTGAAGTTTAATTCTGTGCTTGGTGATGTTTAATCCTGTATTTAGTGATGAGATAATTTTCCCTATTCAGCTTTATTTGGAAGGAAAAATGTTAATCTCTGTTCCTGAAAAGAAGCAGCTTCGGAAATCTGACTAGTTCCTGTGTTTATTTGTTCTGATAATTGGTTTAAATAAGCAACAGCTACTGTGTTTCCTCTTTTGCTTCATTCTGGAGATCTTAAATGACCTCTCTGCTAAAGGGTTTCACTTTATGAGCAAGAGTTGGCTGCTGATAGTTATCATTGCATTTTAACTATTTTAATTCCTCAAGGTGCTCTGCCACTCTACCTGATTTGTAACTCCAGTTTACAGGTATTTCTAACCTAATGATTGGTATTTAGGGCAGCTTTTTGCAAGCAAAGAAGCTTTTTGTAGTTTTGTACAGGTAATCCTTGACTTAGAACAGTTACAATGGCACTGAAAAAAGTGACTTATGACTGTTTTTCACACTTATGACCATTGCAGCAAACTGTCATTAGGGCAAAGAAGTGATGCCACATAACCACCTGTCCACGCCCAACCGGTCACATGAACCACCGCAGTTGTGAAATGAGTGACACGGTTGTTAAGAATGCTGCAATGGGCATAAATGATGACCGATCATAAGTGCGAGGACTGGTCAAAAGTGCGAGGACCTGTCAGAAATCACTTTTTTCAGCCCTCTAGGTAGTCCCTATGTGCATATGGACTACTCAAAGGGCTGAAAAAGTTATTTTTTACCAGTCCTCGCACTTTTGACTGGTACTTGCACTTACGACTGTCCTCACATTTTACGTTTTGCGCCTTATCTTGTCATTGTGGCAAAGAGAAACAGTTGTGAAATGAGTGACACAGTTGTTAAGAATAATGCAACGGGCATAAATGTGAGGATGGTCATAAGTGTGAGGACTGGTCAAAAGTGCGAGGACCAGTCAGAAATGACTTTTTTCAGCCCTCTGAGTAGTCCCTATGCATATAGCCATGCCCACCCGGTCACATGACAACCAAGCCATGCCCCCAAATAAGCCACGCCCACAGAACTGGTTGTTAAAAAAATTGAATCCCACCACTGCTACTGTGGCATTATGATTATGGAAAAATGTACTGCATTTATTCTTATCCTGATTACCTGGTGTCATCATGATACTTTCTCTTTTATAAGTATATTCTTTCATAATTCTATAAAGAATTGCTTGTGCAGTAATATTTCAGTTGACTAATGTTACCTGACATTATTTGGAGGCCTTTGTTTTCCAGAAGTTGGAATGGACAATCTAAGCCAGTAATGGCAAATCTTTTTTTCCTCAGGTGCAGAAAGTGCGTGCATACATGCGCGATCACACATGCACATGCTGGCACCCTTAATGCAATGCGCACCCCACTGTGTATGCACGCATGACCCCACCCCACGCTCCCATGCACATGCGCCCGAACTACGCATGCGCCTGATCTTTGTGCGCATGCGCCCCACCCTGTCCCACAACCCAATTTGAGCCTGGAAAGCCTCCTGCATCAAACTTTGCTGGCGGGAACAGCCTCTTGGTCTGATGGCCTCAACGGAATCTCTGCCCCTCAGCCGCTTTGGTGGCTTCGTGACTCCCCTGCTGGTGCACCACCTGCAGGCTTCCCCAGCCACTTGCCAGCTGGTCTTTCTGCGGGCAACAGCCAGGCAGGGCCCACCTCTGCTTTTCCCTCGCCTGGTGGGCTGGGCACTTGAGCAACCCAGCTGTCTCGTGCCAAGAACCACGTCGCCCTGCCACACTCACCTGGCTGACTGTGAGTCTTTTGGCAAGCTCAGCACGCGTCATTGGGCCAGACGGCAACCAGGTACTGGCCCGTTCCCTGGTGAGACAAAGCAGCAGCTGTTCCCTGAGTGGCGGCAGCATCTCGGCCCCGCCACATTGGCCTCTGAACATGTGGCCTCCACCGCTCTGCCTGGGCTCCTCCCCGCTGGGAGCCGCTGGCCGAGCAGGTGCGGCTGGTGGGATGTTGGCGGACCAGCAGCTAGTGAGGGTGGGGGGGATGGGCTGCCTGTGCAGGTGACCCCCATAGTTGCCATCAAAGCAGGGCCGAGAAACCCTCTTGGCTCACTCCACCGGCCACATGTGTCCCCTGGACTGTGGGCATCCCCACCTCTCCCTGCGGCAGCCAGAGAGCACAGCTCGGTGGCAGCGGTTGTGCGAGGGTGCTGCGCCGCCTGTGGTTGGGCCGACGCCTGACCTCCACCATGCCTGCTGCTGCGCCCCACCCAAGCTCAGCAGCCACTTCTACCGGCTTCACCTTCCTGAGCCCCATCTGAGCCATCTGTTGCAAGCCAAGGAGGACACAGGGCGATGATCACGTCCCTGTTTTGAAGTCCCCTCTCGACTCCGGACATGTTTTGAAGTTGTGACCCTGAGCCAATGCCAGGGAAGGAGCAGAATGGCGGCTGGCTATGCCACCCGCTGCTCCTTCTCCGGCATTGGCTCGGTCGGTGGCACAGCAGAGGGAATGGCGGAGGTCGGGCGATGGGCCCAACTGCAGGTGCCATGGCATCCCTGCCCAATTCCCACTGCCCAGCCGTGGTGTCCGGCTGCCGTAGGGGGAGATGACAACGCCCACAGACCAGGGGACACATGCGACCGGCAGACCAAGCCAAGAGGGTTTCTCGGCTCTGCTTTGACAGCAACTATGGGGTCACCTGCACAGGCAGCCCATCCCCCAAACCCTCACCAGCTGCTGGTCTGCCAAAGCCCTGCCAGTCGCACCTGCTCGGCTGGCAGCTCCCAGCGGGGAGGAGCCCAGGCAGGGCAGTGGAGGCCACGCGTTTGAAGGCCGAGGTGGCAGGACCAAGATGCTGCCACCACCACCCACACATACACCCCCCCGTGCTGGAAACTCGGAAGAGGAATGGGTGCCACCACGTGTGCCAGGCAACATGGCTCTGCGTGGTACTTCCGGCACCTGTACCATAGGTTTGCCATCATGGGTCTAAGCCTTTGTACATAGACAAAACAAGTCCCATGCTCTTTTACGGAGAACCTGCAGGAAAAGACTCTTCACGAGCCGGTATGAGACTTCCATCTCCAGTGGGAGAAATGAGGAAGGCACAGGCTGCTTCTGAGGACATTGGCAGCATCAACTCTCCTATCATGGAATAGAAGTGGGCTTGTCTGGTTCTTTTGTGTATGTCTTGGGCTGCAAAATATTTTGGGGCTGCTCTGGAGAGATAGCTTCAGCTGTCTCTCATAATCTCCCATAGCAACCATTTTACTTGTTTTCCATCTTGATATGGAAATGAATATACACTGTGTTGATCAATTACTCAAATGTTGTCAATGAGTGGGCCTTTTCACTAGGCTCAAATATTTTTTCACCTGAATGAATAAATTGGCATGCTTTACTACCTACTGTATTTTTTTGCATTTATACTTTTTTTGCATTTATACTTTTATTGTTTATATATAAAATACAAAGCGAAGTAGAAATGGGAAATTAGGGGAAGGAAAAAGAGAGGGGAAAAGAAAGTGTGAGGTATAAGGGGGAAAAAAAGGCATCGACTTCTGATTCTTTTTAGCATAGTACAAGATAAAAATACTCCAGCCTCAACTTTTTGCTTTTAAATATTTTTTAATTTGATTTATATGCTTTATGCTTTATGCTTTATGCTTTATATTTATATTTATATTTATATTTATATTTATATTTATATTTAT
>WNWU01000072.1:3286717-3343983 GCA_012654045.1 Ptyas mucosa
TTTATATTTATATTTATATTTATATTTATATTTATATTTATATTTATATTTATATTTATATTTATATTTATATTTATATTTATATTTATATTTATATTTATTAATATATAACTAGCCATTTCTATAACAACAAATCTTTTTGATCAACACAAAGTCAAAGTTTCATTTTTTTCATCACAAGCACAAAATCCAGAAATGATATGCAAATGAAAAACGCACTTAAATATATTATCCTCTGAATAAAACCTATATAACTCAACAATAAATAATATTCATACAGTATCATTAATTGCTATTTGTCCTACTAATGAAAATCAGTGTATGTATCTCAACTGTTTGAATGGCGCAGTCATTCCCTCTGGCCTGCATGATGCAGTGGAAAATAAAGCCAATTCTAGCCTGAATATACTTTGATTTCTGTTCATGATTCTATACCAAGGGAACTTCATATAAGAACAGGCAAAACGTGCACCTTGAGTACAATTGTACAGATCTTCTATGAGCTGAAAAATCCTTGTACGTGGAATCTTGGCATCTGTCAATGGGAAGGCTTGCCAGCAGAACAATTTCCCCCAGTGCTGCCTTTCCCTTGCAGGCCTAACTTCTAGGTATGGTTATTCTTTTACAGGGCAAAGTAATAGTAGTGTGATGAGAATTCAGCATGTATAGCTGCAAAGAAAATACTTTCTCCATCCGCAGCTTTCATATATTCCAATATATGCCCTCTTGCTTTTTATCAGATTCCTTATATGAGTTTGCCTTTAATTTTAATTTTTCAGGAAAGACTGAGAGAAAATCTAGAGTGAAAAAGAAGCTTTAGTCAGATTTTAAAAATGCTGTTCTAGCGTATGTTAACCAATATTAAAGGCATTGTTTGCTTTTGTTAAATTTTTGACTACTAAATTAGCTGATTTAATGAAATATAGGAAAACGTATCAATTGGAAAAATACATTTTCTGTATCAAAAACAGATTCTGTGCTCTCAGGAAAGATTTTCATCAAAAATTAGAGTTGGTAAATCCACTTGAACACTTCTGTCTAGTGGACAAACGTGGCTGACAATTTACTGATGTAATTATTTACCAGTAATGCTCCAGAAGACAGAAAAATATGGCTCACCTTGAAACAATGATTTTCCTTTCCTGCCACTCCTCAGTTTAATTTGTATTATTACTGTGTACCTAATTTCCAATACAATCTTTCAAATTTTTTAATTTAATTATATAAAATACAAAGAAAAAATAAAAATAGGAAATTAAGGGAAGGAAAAGGAGTGGGGAAAAGGAGGTGAGAGATATAAGGGGGAAAAAAAGAAAAAAAGGTGTTGACTTCCGACTCTTCTTAGCACAGTACAAGATAAAAACACTCCAACCTCAACTTTTTGCTTTTACGCATTAATATATAACTAGCCATTTCTATAACGACAAATCTTTCTGATCAACAAAACCAAAGTTTCATTTCTTTTCAACATGAGCACCAAATCCAGAATGATATCCAAATGAAAATATATTTTCCTCTTTGAATAAAATAATCAATTTAACCATTCCTGCTTTATTTTCCTTGCTATGGAAATGGTATGTACGGATTTCTATTTGAATCTAATAATCTTTGTGAACTGTCACCATTTTTTATTAATAAGATTCATTGTATTCTTTCAGATTCCTTGACCTTGCTGGAAAAAACCACACCTTTTTCCCACCTTTTTTTTTTTGAAGTGCTAACCTTTCTTTAAACCCTTTTTTTAAAAGTGAAAACTTTCTAATGCACCTTTTTCTTTGACTTAACATAGAAATTTTAACTTTCAGTATTACATTTTCCTCCCTCCAAACTACCCTAATTTCCAATACAATCTGATGGCTTTGCACTTGGGTATGAACATGCAAGCTTGACTTTAAAAGAATGTATTCCAAACTGGAAATCTTGGAAGGAAAAATGAAAAGTCAATAAAAAGGGTTTAAATTTCTGTTGGATTAGTCTGCCCACAGTTACATTGCCTGGACCTGCTCTCTGATTGGCAGGAAAGTCTGTTAAGTGTATAGGATGTGTTATATAATTGAAAATTCAGTAAGAAAAATGCAAATCAAAAAGATGATGTGCTATGCTGAAGTCTTGAATTTAGGTAAGCTTCAGCTTTTTTTTTTACGGATTAACAGTAGGTCTGTCAGATATTGCCTAAGTATGATGCCCCGGGGACCAGAAGGGGTTAAGTCTTTACAGACATCCCATGTGACTGTATCACCCAATGAACTCCCTTATTGGATTCTTACCCACAAATCAATTCAGATATCTTCCCTGATTCTTTCCATCTATTTCAGCAAGACAACAGTGAACTTCTCTCCCTCTCAACATCTGAGTCATACAGTTAGGGTAACAAATGCAACAGGACACCCTGTTCATTATTGTATATTTGTAAATAATAAAATAACTTTTTGAACCTGAAGCTGTATTGACTAAATAACTTCCTCATAGAACTGAATGAGCACGACCATCAATATATATCTGACAAGGTCATCTAGTCCAACCCCCCGCCAAGCAGGAGACCCTACACTATTTCTGAAATATGGCAGTTCAGCCTCTTCTTGAAAGCTCCAGTGATGAATGTGGTGGCTTGGGAATTAATGAATGCACAAGCAGGCAAGTAACAACAGCTCTTTTATTTACAGTGAGACTTCAGCAAAAGCACTGGGGCTGCAGCCCTCCTTATATACAGTTTTGGAGGGGCTGTCAGCCAATCAGGAATTAAGCCCTTATTCGAAATTCCCACCAAAATGTATTAGAACACAACACCCCTCCCCTCCCAGAAAGCACTTACACTCAAATATTTACATATGTACAAACAAAGTCTCGCAGGTGCCTTGGGCGTGTTCTCGTCCGGGCTGACCTGCGCAGATCAGTCTTGGGTGAGGCGTCGAGCTGGTCGGAGGGACCCTCTGTCTCTCCCGGCTCCGCCAATGGAACCTCCTGGATTTGATCAGGGGCGTGGTTATCCCCAGTGGGGAGTATCGGCTCGCTGGGGCAGCGCTGGACCCAAGGTTTCTCAGATAAGTATTCCCTCGGCAACGGGTTTGAGTTAGCTGTTTTAGAGAAGTTGTCGTGGTTAGGGTCTGTGACTTCTGAGTTGTGCTCGACCTCGCTAATTATCCTTCTCCTGAGCTGGTCTATGTGGCGTTTCCATATTTTGTCAACCCCTACGTCTACCGTGTAGGACTTTGGTCCCGTTACCCCAGTAATTGTTCCTGCAACCCATAGTGGGCCATTTGCATAGTTTCAGGCGTAGACTAAGTCCCCGACTTGGAATTGTCTCAGACCGGTGACTTCTCCCTTAAAACTGTCATGGGAGTAGTTCGGGTGGAGCCTAAGATGCACCGAAGTTTCCTCCCCATAAGTAGCTCTGCAGGGCTTCTCCCTGTAGCTGTGCATGGTGAGGCGTGTTGAACCGCTAAAAATTGATCTATCCTGGTTTGCCAGTCACCATTATCTAGCCTGGACAGAGCTTCCTTGGCCGTCCTCACGAAACGTTCAGCCAGGCCATTCGAAGCTGGGTGGAAAGGAGCTGAGAGGGCATGGCAAATGCCCAGCTCGGCCAGGTAACCCTCGAACTGGGTGGCCGTAAACTGAGGGCCGTTGTCGGATACTAGAGTATCCGGAAGGCCATGCGTGACAAATAATTTCCAAAGGGCCCTGATAACCGCTTCGGACGTGGTTGAAGACATGAGAATGATCTCGAGCCATTTAGAATATGCATCGACTACTATAAAAAATGTTTGGCCATGGAATGGCCCAGCGAAGTCGATGTGAATCCTCCCCCATGGCCCTTTTGGCTTTTCCCACTCTCAGATTGGGGCAACCGGGGGATCGGGGCGAGATTGCTGGCAGGGTGTGCATGTCCCAACCCACTGAGATATGTCCTGGTCCATATTGGGCCACCAGACATAGCCCCTAGCTAGGCTTTTCATCCTAACTATGCCTGGGTGTCCCTTGTGAAGTAACTCCAGAACCCTGGTGCGCAGCTTGGAGGGCACGACAACTCTATCACCCCACAGTAAACATCCCCCTTGCATAAACAATTCATTACGCTTATTGACAAACGTTTGAAACTCCCCTCCGTCCACCTTGGCGGCCATCCCTTCAACACCCAACCACAGACAGTACGCAAAACAGAGTCTCTTGCGGAGGCCCTGGCTACTTCCCTAGATGAAATGGGACCCAGAGTCAGCGCGTCCAGCAATAGGACAGGGGCCTCCAGTGTCAGGTCGTCCAGCAGCTCGGGCAGGGGGCAACGGCTGAGTGCGTCTGCATGGCCCAGGGCTCGCCCAGGGCAGTGAATCAGTTTGTAGGAATATGCAGACAGGAAAATAGTCCATCTGGTCATACGCGGAGAGAGGGCAGCGGGAGTGGGCTTGTCTCCGGCCAATAGGCCTAGTAGTGGCCAATGGTCAGTAACCAACTCGAATGTCCTGCCATAGAGATATTCGTGGAATTTCTTCACTCCCGCGATTGCGGCCAATGCCTCTCTGTCTAGCTGGATATAGTTCCGTTCCGCGCTAGACAGAGTGCGGGAGTAGTATGCTATGGGCACCTCTAGGCCATTTGGCAGTCTATGGCCCAATACGGCACCAACTCCAAACAGAGAGGTGTCACACACTAAAATGAGTGGCAATTTAGCGTTATATTGAATGAGGAAACTGTCTTCAGCCAGCAGTCTCTTTACAGCCTCGAACCCAGCAGACTCTGGTTTTCCCCAAACCCACGGTGCATTTTTTTTCAAAAGTTTGTGAAGTGGGTCAGCCGCGGTGGCCTTGTCCTTTAAGAACATCGAATAGAAATTCAGCAGTCCAAGGAAGGCTTGGAGCTCTGCTTTAGATTTTGGGGTGGGCGCATTCCTGATAGCCCTAACTTTACTTTCCGTGGGGTGGATGCCTGCACCATCGATCCTATAGCCTAGGAACTCGACAGAAGGGACAGCGATCATGCATTTGCTTTTCTTTAATTTTAGTCCCACTTCCCTGAATCTTGACAGAATGCTCCTAACTCTGTCTCCCAGTTGCTGTTCGGTCTGGGTGCTAATCAAGACGTCGTCGAAATAGGGCACCACCCCCGGAAGGCCTTGCAATAGGCGCTCCATAGTGCTCTGGAATAGCCCAGGAGCAACACTAACTCTGAACTGGAGCCGGGTGCATTTGAACGCTCCCCTATGTGTCACAATTGTCTGGGCCTCAGCTGTAGCATCGTCAACTGGTAATTGTTGATAGGCTTGTGCCAAGTCTAATTTTGCAAAAAATTTTCCTGGCCCCAGGGAGTGTAGTAGATGATGCACAATCGGCACCGGATAGGCGCTCGGCTGCAACGCCTTATTGATTGTGCACTTGTAGTTGGCGCAAATTCTGACCGACCCGTCCGAGTTTACTGGGGTGACTATGGGGGTCTCCCATTTAGCGTGATCAACTGGGACCAACACTCCCTGCTTAATCAATTTGTCCAGTTCAATGTCTATCTTTGGCCGTAATGCAAAGGGGACTCTTCGAGCCTTTAGTCTGACTTGGGGCACGTTGGGGTCTATATTTAAGGAAATAGGGGTCTCCACATACTTGCCCAAGGAATCCGAAAAGACGTCCTGGAACTCGGTCAGGAGACTGTCCTTTAGTGGTGACTTGAGCATGCTGTGGACGCCGGTGAAGCCCATGCCAAGGGCTCGGAACCACCCCATGCCCAAAAGGCTGGGCAGTTGTCTGGTCACAACGGTCAGTGGCAAGGTTCTTTCGTAGTCGCCGTAGGTTACTCAAAACATGCCAACACCTTCGACAGGAACTCGGTTGCCTTGGTAGTCGAGAATCCACAGCCTTTGCCTTGCTAGCTGGTCTTTTTGAAATGATGGTAGAATTGACTTCAGGGTCGCCCACGACATTATGGAAAGGGCCGACCCGGTGTCAATTTCCATTTCGCAGGGTCTGCTGTTGATCTCAACAATCGTGGAGACCTTGTCCTCGACCACCATGCTGGCCTGGTCAATGTGCGTGCTGTAACCGTCTCGCGGTTGAATTTCGCGCCGGTTTTTCGCGCTGCCATCTTTGGTTGGTTGTCTTTGGCGCGTCGATTCTGGTTGGCTGTGGTTGTCATGTGGTTGGGTTTTTCTGGGCATGGCGGCCCTACAGACTCGCGCCAAATGTCCCTTCTTATTGCAACGTCTGCAAATGGCCTCTTTGAATTTGCACGACAGTCTTTCATGGTTTCCACCGCAACTCCTGCAGCTTCGTCAAGGGCTGCTTGAGTCTTTCCGTTTTTCCGTCTGGAAAACGTCCTCGTCTGAATCAGCCTCCGAACTGGATCGGGCATCCTCTCTGTGGACTGGTAAGGACTTGGAACTGTCCTTGCTGGTCAAGGGGCGCTGCAGGGCTTCCGCGGCTTTCGTGGAGGCTTCGTGAGCCCTGGCCTCGTCTAAGGCACTCGAAAGTGTCAGGTCCGGTTTGGCGAGCAGCCGCCTCTGTAGTCTCGTGTCACAAACCCCACAAATTAGTTGCTCTAGCAAGGCATCGTCTAGATCTCTGTAATCACAGTGGGTCGCGGCTTTGCGGAGGCTCGCCATGTAGGCGCTGACCGGCTCTCCCTCCCGCTGGATGCGCTGTCGGAACTGGTACCGTTGCACGAACTTGGAGGGCACGGGAGCGTAGTGAGCCCGAAGGGTCGCCATCAGGGTGTCCCAGGGGACCGTCTGGACAGGCGTTGGCTCGCTGAGTGACTCTGCCATCTCGAACACGTCCGGTCCGCAGTGGCTCAGGAAGAGGGCTCTTTTTCGGTTTGCAGAGAGCCCCTGCATATTGCTGGCTTCGAGCGAGCACTCGAACCGAGTCATATACGAAGCCCATTTTTCGCGGGCCGGGTCAAAAGCTTGGGCGGAACGTAGGCAGACATGTTCGGTATGTCTCCTCTTGTTCGCCTCGTCGCCTAGCTGAAGCTCGTGTCTCACTGGCCGCCTCTTGTGATTCTATCCCACCTTCGTCGCCAATGTGGTGGCTTGGGAATTAACGAATGCACAAGCAGGCAAGTAACAACAGCTCTTTTATTTACAGTGAGACTTCAGCAAAAGCACTGGGGCTGCAGCCCTCCTTATATACAGTTTTGGAGGGGCTGTCAGCCAATCAGGAATTAAGCCCTTATTCGAAATTCCCACCAAAATGTATCAGAACACAACAATGAAGCTCCCACAGCCTCTGAAGGCAAGCTGTTCCATTGGCTGATTGTTCTCACTGTCAAAAAAATTATCCTTATTTCTAGGTTGAATATCTCCTTGTTCAGTGTCCATCCATTATTCCTTGTCTGGCCTTCAGGTGCTTTGGAAAATAGGTTGATCCCCTCCTCTCTGTGGCAGTCCCTCAAATACTGCTATCATGTCTCCCCTAGTCCTTCTCTTCACTGGACTAGCCATGCCCAGTTCCATGCAACTGTTCATTGTATGTTTTAGCCTCCAGTCCCTTAATCATTTTGGTTGCTCTTCTCTGCACTATTTCTAGAGTATCTTTTTTATAGTGTGGTGACCAAAACTGGATGCTGTATTCTAGGTGTGGTCTTACTAAGGCTTTATAGAGTGGTATTAGTACCTCACTTGATCTTGATTGTATTCCTCTGTTAATGCAATTTAGGATTGCATTGGCTTTTTTGGCTGCAGCTGCACACTGTTGGCTTATGTTTAATTGGTTGTCCACTAAGACTCCAAGATCCCACTCAGAGTTACTAGTATTAAGCCTGATTTCACCCAGTCTATATATAGTGTAATTTTGATTTTTCTTGCCTAAGTGTAAGATTTACTTTTCTCTACATTGAATTTCACTTTGTTAGATAGGGCCCAGTATTCATGTCTGTCAAGATCCATCATCTAGAGTGTTGGCTATTCCTCCCAGCTTAGTAACATCCACAAATTTGGTAAGTTCCCATTCTATTCCCTCATCTAAGTCATTTATGAATTTATTGAAAAGTACTGGGCCTAAGATGGAACCTTGTGATACCCACTGCTTACTTCCCTCCATGTAGATGTAGTACCATTAAGGACTACTTATTGTGCATGGTTTGTCAGCCAGTTACAAATCCATCTGATGGTGATACTATATATCCCACATTTTTCTAGCTTACCAAGAAGTAGGTTGTAGTCTACTTTGTCGAATGCCTTGCTAAAGTCTAAGTATATTATATCCACAGTATTTCGCTGGTTTACTAATTTAGTCATTATGTTGAAGAATGAAATAAGATTGGTTTGGATGATCTATTTTTAATAAATCCATGTTGAATTTCTAGTTATTACTTTACTCATTTCTAGATGTTGGCAGATCTGTTTTTTTATTATTTTTTCCAGTATCTTCCTGGGTACTGATGTTAGGCTGATTGGTCTGTAGTTTCCTGGGTCTGTTTTTTCTCTTTTTTGAAGATGGGAACCACATCAGCTCTTTTCCAATCCTCTGATAGTTCCCTGATGCTCCAGGGTTTTTGAAAGATGTGGTACAGTGGTTCTGAGATGACATCTGCCAGCTCCTTTAGAATTTGGATATAATCCATGAGGACCCAGTGATTTGTATTAATCAAGATCAGAGAGATGTTCTCTTACTATTTTTTTTTTGCTTATTTTAACTTTTAAACACAAATTTAAATTTAAAACACAAATCCTGCAACCATTCTTTATACGTTTTAGTCTCCAGGCCTTTAATCATCTTAGTTGATCTTCTTTGCACTTTTTCCAAAGTCTCAACATCTTTTTTGTGTGGTGACCAAAATTGGATGCAGTATTCCAGGTGTGACCTTACTAAGGTTTTGTAAGCAATACTTTCACATGATTTTGATTCTATGCTTGTTTATATAACCCAGGATTTTATTAGCTTTTTTGGCTGCTGCTGCATACTGCTGACTCATGTTTAAGTGATCATCCCCTAGGACTCCAAGTCCTTCTCACAGTTACTGTTTTTGAGCCAGGTTTCACCTAATCTGTACGTGTACCTTTGGTTTTTCCTGCCCAAGTATAAAACCTTGCTTTTCTCCACATTAAATTTTACCTTGTTGGATAGAGGCCAGTGTTCAAGTCTGTCAAGATCTTTTTGGATCCTGAGCTTATCTCCTGGGGTGTTGGCTATTCCTGCCATCTTAGCGTCATCTGCAAATTTGATGAGTTCCCCTTCTATTCCCTCATCTAAGTCATTTATGAAAATATTGAAGAATACTGGGCCTAAGATGGAACTTTGTGGTACCCCACTGCTTCCTTCCTTCCATGTAGATGTAGTACCAATGAGGACTACTCATTGAGTAAATTACAAATTCATCTAGTGGTGATGCTGTCTATCCCACATTTTTCTAGCTTACCAAGAAGTAGATTGTGGTCTTTGTCAGATGCTTGCTGAAGGGTAGGTCGTTTTCTTGACTGAAAAAAAATAATCTACTGTTCCGACTGATTTTTTTAAACTGAATGAAATCCCTTTTAAAGAAGATCAGCAACTAAAAAGGGCTCAGTATTTACACTTTTATATTGCTGGCAGGAATGCCAGGTGGAATGCCATGATCACAGCCCATTCTTCCTGCTCCTGGACCACAAACTGGACTATACCCTGGACCAGGAATACAACCATGCCCAGGTCCTGGTTACCCTGGCCAGCCTGTTCCTCCATATGGATTTCCTGGGCCAATAGGGGATCCTCTCTGGAGCCCACATCATCATGGATCGCATCCACCATCTGGTTTACCTGGAATGTTCCCTGGAGGGCCTGGATGTTATTCTCCTGCACCACCTCCAGGCTCTCATCCTCCTGCAAGTCATCCGGGACATCACAAAAAGAATAAGCATTATAAGTATTATAATAGAAACCATAGGAAGAAACAAATAGAAATGAAACAGTTAATACAGAAGTTAAATAAATAAGGAAAATAGATGCGAAATATCACCAATTGTAATAAGATTTAATCTTTTTTCTTTCTTTCAGCATAGTGGCAGTTCCAGCAGCAGCTCAGATTCAGACTGAAGAACTTTCACTCCAGCACGAGCACAGCTCTTCACGAACTCCCATCAATCAAAAATATTTTAAGATTCTTCCATCCTTTTTACTGTACATTCTTATGCCCACGAATCATAAAACTTGTAAGTTAGCTTATCCCAACTTGGTGAACTCTAAATGTGTTGAACCTCAATGTAAGTTCTCCATCCAGCAGAGCTTTTGAATTAAAGGTAGCATCTAGATTCACTACAGTGAAGAAGCCTGATATGATATATTGTTAAATTCATAACAATTTCTGGAAGAAATACTAATGAAAAATATTTTTTGTATCAGCTATTTGGTTTATATTTATAGATTGAATTATTAAGAGACTATCATTAAGTCCAAAGGTATAGACTAGATGTCCAAGTCTAAAAATTTAGACAACTAAATAAAGTGGAAGTAGCAATGTATTTCCATATTTTTCTCATAATATCAATGGAACACGTTCATATAGTAACCAGGAACTGAGCTGCACTTGAGGGAAGCATTGTACAAAAGCGAAGACTGTAGTATAGCATTTTGTGTCAATTTTAAAAAAGCTTTGAATTTAATAGGAAATTATGAATTAGGACTTATATTGCATAAACATTTTCTTTATATTCTTTTTTTATTATTAATTCTAATAATTAAGAAAATAATAAAACAAGCATAAAAGAGCTATATTGGTTCTTCCAACTCTAAATTGCTACAAAATGAATGACATTAATTTTAAGATATTATGAAAAAAGTTTTTATTTATCAGGAGTTCAATTCTGGCTCAAGTAAGGATGTTATTCCAGAAACAGTATGTCAGGAATACATTGACATTGGGTATTCATTGCTTATCAGTTAGTATGGCTTTGCACAGTGGCCTTTTGGATAGTTCACACTATATTTCAGAGAAAGTATAATCTTTCATTTATGAAAGAATGAGATTATTAGCAATTAGAAATAAAACCAAAGATATATTTTCACTAGAAGATTGAAAGTATAAGAAAGGCTCCGTGGTGTGGAACAAAAAAACAAAACAAAACCCAAACAAACTACAAATTATTTAGAGTAGAACTGTGCAAACCAGTAGAATGTTCTTCATGTTAATAAGGCAGAATTCTGAATTATAATCATGTTTATAAAACCATATTTTTGGTTTCATATGTTCATAATTTATGCAATTTTTATATTCATCATCTTTGTTATGTAACACTTCAATTACCCTTCCCCCATCTCTTTAAAAATGTAGTCATGCTTTCTTTTATTTTTTTCATGTAAATTTGCAGGCTTAAAAAAAAATTGGTTGTTATGCAATTTCCTGGATTGGGGAAAGCAAATTGATGGAACTGTTTATTCTAATGAAGACCAAATAAAAGCAGAATGCTTAAATACAGTTCCAATAGACTCCTTTATGCACACAGTAGTACACTTTAAATTGGGATTCAGTTCAATAGTGCTTATCATCATTATTGCGAAAAAAATTAAAATGGTCTGCCAAGTCAAGTCAGGGAAATTCCAGATTTATACATGGAACATTGAAAGCTGATGACACTTGGCTTCAATTAAATGTAGCAGGAAATCCAGAAGAGAATCCAGCAGAATCTCTTTACATTATACTGATATCCATTTTCAGTGAAAGACTCCTTCTTTGGGAGTAGAACAGTACTGGCACAGGAAGACTGGATGCCATATCTTATCAGTACAAGTAATCCTCCACTTACAATCAGCTGCTTAGTTATGACAGATCACCCAAAAGTGACTTACGACCCAGTTTCAAAGTTCAATCTCACCCCCTTCCCTGGTGCTTGACAACCAGTGCGCATTTATGGCTATTTGTAGTACTCTGCAATTTACGTTTTTGCCAGAAATGCACTTTACTTCGTTTCCATAAAAACTGCCTCATGGAGAATGAAGAGTTTGCTTAAAGACCATGGCACTCACTTTATGACTGCTGTATTCACTTAATGACTGCCATAAAAGGTAGTAAAATGGGTGGGTCACATAGTGAGTTGCTTTACAACCATCATGGCTTATGATTGTAATTGCCAGGCTCAATTATAGTCATAAGTTCATGACTACCTGTATAGAACAAAGCTTCTTTTCCTAGATCGAAGATGAAATAGCTACAGAGATCTTTGTGAAGTCCATTTATTACATGCATCATGATAAAGGGGGAACCATCCATGTTGCAACCCTGAAGCAAGTACATAGAAAGAAAGCAAGGAAGACTAGGTGTTTACTAATGGAATAGGCCAAGTGCAAGACTCGGTATTGATAAAAATATTTCCTGTTATTGTTTCAACTGCAGAGTATCTCCTTGAAAACAGAGGAAATGTTAGCATCACAATCAAGGCACAATGGAATTACCCGTCTACCAGTAAATGGATGAGTGGGAAATAATGGGAGAGGAGGGTTAAGATGGATCCTTGGGGCAGCTGGAGATGATAGTTCTTTATGCTTTATGTTGAATGCACTGTTTCTCTATTCAGCACCAAAAGTATTACAATATAAAGATCTTAAACAATGTTTTAAAGCGTGACAAATGATACTGTGGTATTCTGTAGCCTCCTATTATTTTGTTTTTAATTAGCACCATAAACATTATTTGAAACGAGCCTACCAATTTGCAATATAAAAATAAATTCCCCTGAAAATTTGTGCCTGCTACCTTCTGGCAGCATACTTTTGCTAAAAAAAACATGTAACAATATAGAAGCTTAAAAGCTTTGGTGTCTACCTCACAACTAACAGATCCACTTAACAAATCTATCAAAGAAGTCAGGCTGGGAGAGACTTAGGTAGTCCTTCTCCCGGAAAATAGCTGACCGGTCTCCTAGACTGATTTTCAACAGGACATCCATGTCCACATCACTGCCTAGGGCCACGGCTGTGGGCATAACATTCTGCTTCTTCATGGAATCAATAGCCTCTTCCAGATTCTTGTTGCTTGTAATACCATCTGTAATGAAGACAAAGGACAGCTCCGCATTACGCCGAGCTGCCTTCTGCCTGTCTTGCGTGTTGATGACAAGGTTGTTGACAGCATATATGATGGCAGACCCAATGTTGGAAGAGGAGTCCATATATTTGATCTCGGCTAAACGATCTGCGATGTCAGTAATATTGTATGTCAGTGGGAAAACTATGTCATGTTCGTCCTCATTTCCATATTGTAGCAGGGCAATGCGTGCATTCATATCGTCACTGTCGCTTCTGGCCAGGGTAAGATGCTCAGCCACTGCTTCTATAAAACCATGGGCCCTGCGAAAGTTCTGGCTGCCAATTCTTTCAGAACCATCCAGGAGGAAGACAATGTCAACTGGACGCTGTGTGCACTGGGCGACAGAAAGCTCTATGAGTAGGGAAAGAAAAAAAAAACAATCAGGACTCTAGAATACATAACTCAAAAAGCCGGGGAAAGGATTTCATTCCATTCTGAGATTCTAAGACTGGAGATCAGCTGGGGGAATTTTTACTCTTTTCTCATCTTCTTCCCCCTATAACATAAATCCTGTATGGGTTTTCTGTAATTCCATAGGGACACTGAGACTTTAAACTCTGAGAATGGCAGAGTTTATAAATCAAGTGCTGTGTGGAGTGGAAATCCATGCAACCAAAAAGAAAAGTACAAATAGAAAAAAGAAGTTGTATAGTTTAAAAACTGAATTTCTTTGGGTTGGGCCATGTGCCCCTAGCCCCTTAGTAGTCAGGGTTTTAAATGAAGAACATTTTGATCAGTATATTTGTGCTAAAAGTTGGTATTATTATGGCATGGAATATATAAAACAACTCAAGTGGTAAAAATACTTAATTTTGATTAATTTTGTGGTGTGCAGCATTTATCTTAAAAAGCATTTAAAATAGAGGCGGCAGGAAGACAAACGTAAATACCACT
Organism: Ptyas mucosa; assembly: GCA_012654045.1. Lineage (NCBI taxonomy): Eukaryota > Metazoa > Chordata > Lepidosauria > Squamata > Colubridae > Ptyas > Ptyas mucosa. The sequence goes on from WNWU01000072.1 coordinate 3,300,590, forward strand.
CAGCCATTAACTTCTTCACCAAAAAACTCTGAACTCACCTGGGTTTAAAGAGTAAAACTTAGGAAAGGGGCATTGTTTAAGAGGGTGATGACTATATTTTCCAAATGTTTCTTTAGTGCAAAGAATTTTGAGAAATTTTGCCAAGTTTCTCAAATAAGAAAGGGATGTATTGGGAGAGCACTACAGATAGTCCTTGTTTGCTGACTGTTTGCAGTTACAATGGTAATTAAAAAGTAACCCTTGAGACCAATTCTCATATTCATAATCTTCACAGGTCCGTAAAGCAGAGGAAAACTGAAGACAGATCATAAGCATAGTCACAGTTTCACTTAGTGACTACTTTAGTTAATGGCTGTGTTGCTGGTCCCAGTTGTGGTTTCTAAACAAGGATTCTAAACAAGGAATAAGGCCTAAGCCTAGCTAGATTTTTGTTTGAAAACATATAGTAAAGTTACAATAAATAATACTCTATTAGCCAAGGTTTGTACTTTTTATTGAGATTTCATTTCTTGCTTTCACATATGAAAGCACATTGCACATATTGCTATTGACATGATTAGCAAAAATGACAATAACAAAAACAGAAAATGTATTCATAAACCATTTTATGGAGAATAAAACTTTTACTGGCTAAATAAATTAATTGCAAACTTTTACCCAAAATAAAAGCATTTTTGCACACCAATGTCTCCTTGGGAAGAGCACTGTAAAAAGTCTCTAAATCTTTCATTTGTTTTCTGTTACATCACAACTAAAACAGATTTACACAGGGGATAGGGAGCTTTGCTGAGGTTCCTTACCACTGGCCATGAATTGCCAAAAATGAAATAACAAGAAACAATTTCCATTAACTCTGTTTCAAATTATTTCTAAGGTTATGTAAAGGTGTGATTGAAGCCTATGTTAGGGAAGTAAACAGAATAAAACCAGTGCGTAACTGTACATGCAAAATGACAGACTGGCCAGGCAAGTTCCTGAGCATGAACACTAGTTTCTGAGTGGAATTTTCTTCAGACTGAGCCAGTTTATAAGGAGTGTATCAAATTTAACCAATTGATGTAAATGGTGGACAAAAATTTACAAATTAATTAGATTATATACTTCTCCCTATACATTTTTTCCAATTAATACTATTTCTATCGATGCCAGGAAACAGTAGGCATTGTCTGTACCAGCAAATTTATGCCAAAAGAGGGGTTCTATTGTTTTAGCATATTTTATTGTTCAACTGCCTGGATGATACTGTGCCAAGTCTTTCTTTAAAGTCACTTTTGGCCTCCTTACCCATTACTCCCTGGCATTATTGCACATGTTGATTTGTAGCCTTTTCTGTTTTGACCTGCTGACTGAATCAGGTGTTATTTGAAAAATGCAGGTTCAGAGGTAAAAGGGAAAGCCTATAACACATCTATCTCTAGGCTTTCCCCCCAAATAAGTGTTAATTCATATTCTTTTCCTTGTATGTTTTGGTCCACTTATACAGGTTTCTTAAAACTTGCCACCTATGTTTGTAAGACCAGCAAGCAATGAGAAATGCTATTAGCATAACATAAAATGTTAAAAGAGGAAGGATAACTGGGAGACAATAAGAAACTGAGCAAATAAAAAACAGAAATATTGCATTAATATAGATTTCTTTTTAGCTTCACCGTCCTACATTTCATGTCTTGAAACTAGAATCCAATCAATTCCAATTTTCTTCGCTTTGACAAATCCAGACAATAAACAAGGTCACTATATCAGTAGATGTTCTGGTGGACCACCACTAAATTACAAGCCAGAATGTATAATTAATTAATAAATTAGCTTGTCTCTTGGAATTGTGGATCCTCCACCACTGGAGGTTTTCAAGAATAGACTGGACAACTATTTGATTGCTTTTGTGTAAGATTCCTACCTTGAGCAGGATGTTGGACTAGAAGACCTTCGAGGTCCTTTCCAGCCCCATGATTCTATGTATCTTACACAATTGTTGAGAGCTGTGAGAGTTTTCTGAGTATAGTAACAGCTTTTCATGCCATATGGGAACAGTCTTTTGATGTCAGAAAGAAAACTCCAGAGCCAGAGGTTTAACTTAGTATCTCTGAGTCTCTCAGATAATCTACAATATATGGCAGGTGTCAGCAGCTATATAGACTGCCTCCAGCATGCTATTGGGGGCCCTATATTTCTGGAATTTCTCAAAAAGGCAGCGAATCTTCAGTAGCATCAGGTTTGGTGTGAAACTGCTTGGTATCTAATATAAAATGTTTTAATTTTTGGTCCCTAGCCTTACTTATTCTTAGCACAATTTTTCTAACATGCTTAGACTAACTTCAGATAGTCCTTGACTTACGACCACGATTGAGTCTAGAATTATGATCATAAGTCATGGCGGTTATTAAATAAGGCTGGTGATCTAGGTGGAGCATGTGGTGCACTGCAGCACCTCCCAGCTCACACATGGCCTGCCCCAGTCCTTCCAGGGATTCTCCCAAACCAAGGGAGCCCTTGCATAGTTTCCATTCCTGCTGGGTCACACACATTCTTGGGCTTCTTCCCCTCCATCATGCTTCACTCCTTACTTTTTCCAAAAATTACCTTTGGGAAAGAGAAGCACCTGATCTGTTTCATGGCCTTCCTATATAGAGCTGCATGGTACTGTCCAGAAGCAGGTGCCATTTTGGTAGTGACTGTAATTCTTGGGTCATTTGTGGATGCTCCCAAAATGATACCTGCTTCTGAGACAGCCTCTGTATAAAAAGGCTGCACAGTGGACCAGACGTTTCTTTTTCTCAAATCTTTGGAAAAGGTAAGTGAAGCAAGGCAGTAGGATGGAGGAGGCCCAAAGGTGTGGGACCCAGGGGGCAGGAAGATGCAATCCCAGGTCCAACAAGTAATGGAAACCACTGTATGGGATTACCTACCAAAGCTCTTAGAAGTAAAAGAAAGAGTCAGACAGATAGGCATTTACAGATAATTAGTTGGCAGAAGAAGGGACACAAGATATTCACCAGTTCTTAAAAAGCAGTTAGGGTTAGACACATGAAGGTCATGCCATGGTTTCACTAGAGAAAGAGAGACATATTGAACACTTAGAAACACTCCATATAGCAACTTAATTGTAAACATTGTGTTCTAAATATTATTTGGGAAGTCAAAGAGCAGAATGTTGTCATTCTTCTTAATTTGGATTTTTCAGAGTAAGGATGTTAAATGTTTTCTGGAGGGGAGCCACCATTGATCTGCATTCCAAATATAGCAAGCATTTCATATACCATATTAATTAAACTATAGGTGGCCCTTGCTTAACTTTGGTAATTGGGACTGTTTTACATTTACAACCACATCATTTAGCAATGGTAATTGGGACTAGCAGTTCTATTGCTAAGCAATGTAATTGTTAAGCATGACATCACATGACTGTGCCAACTTATGATGGCAGTTGCAACTTTCCCAATTGCTGTTGTTAGACAAATCCTGCACAGTTGCAACATTCCGTTGTCACTTGATTGCCATTTGCGATCTCCTGTCAAGCTTTCCCATTGACTTTGCTTTTTGGAAACTGACAGTGAAGGTCACAAATGGAGAACTCATGATTATGGGATGTTGTGATATCAAAATTGTCAACCAGTTGCCAAGTACCTGAATCACAATCATGTGGCTGTGGGGAACACTATAATGGTTGCAACTACAAGAATCTGTTGTAAAACCCTTTGTGGTCATTCAGTGTGGACAACCTCAAAAAATTAACTTCCTTACTCTCTAGCCATCTCTTTAATGCTTTCCCTGCTTCTTACCAGTTGGTAACAATCTCTTGGGATTGACAACAAGATTCTTGCAGGAATTTGTGTGTGTCTGTGTGTGTGTATACCATGATCTTAGAATCTCTCCTTTAGCAAATAGGCCAATCTCTCAGCCCAGACAAGTTTTAAGGTAAGGAATTAAAGGATTACTCTCTCCTGCCTTCTGTGTGTCTTTGTTTGGAGATGCAGTGACTGGAAACATTTCTTGGCCAGGACCAGGGCACTGGTTATTAAGTAAAGCTGCATGTAAGCCTTAGCCACACCAGAGCAGACATTTGAGAACATTCCTATTCTAGAAGCTTCTTTGTTATAATCTGGAATTAATAAAAAGTAAAGGAGAAATCCTTCAGCTAAAAGGGCTGTCCTTTTAAATATCTTTAAGTTCTGTAGGCCAAACCGTAAATTTATTTTTGTCTTAGAGGCAAAATAATACTTTCAGCAAAGTCCTATTACAGTCTCTGGATCCCCCACAATTTCTCTGTGCACCATTTTAAAAGTATCAATGAACAAGTCCATCCACTCCTGCCGCTCATGTCCAGTGGCAAACTTGGCTTTTTCGGCGGTATAGGCCAAGGTGGCCACCAGTTGGGTATACATGCTGGGGTCCTGGATCTCCCTCGTGGAGTTCAGGAACTGGGCGATCATAGGTTTGGTGCTGGGCAAAGTTATCTCGACCTCCATAGGGCGGAAAGTAACTGGGTACCTCCCATCTGCAAGTGAGTGTCAAAAGAATATTTTCAGGGCTATGCTCTGATTTCAGATCCTGCTGGTTTTATATACTGATACTGGTGCTGAATTGCTGGCCAGTGAGTTTAAATATGGTAGTCCCTGGATAATACCTTCCCTAGAGCCCCATATACTATAGTTTGTCAGGGCCATGAAAAGTCCTTTTATATCTTCCAAGGCATTTTAAAATAACTTCAGTGCTTTTAAAACTTCATATTATTTATTCTGCTGCTGGCTTTAATGTGATCTTATGTGCTGCATTTATGATTCCTTTGAGATAATGCAATTATTGGGACATTTAAAAGTTAACAAGCAAAAATAAACATTTTAAAGTAGCCAAAATTTCTACTACTATTTAAACATGAGCACTACATATAGATATTTAGCTAGAAATCCAAATAGGCAGTAACGTTAGTCTGTTACAGCACACACAATGAAGAATGATGTAGTTCCTTAAAGATTATCAAAAGAGTGATGGCATTTTGTGGACCACAGCAAATGGACTTTAGCCCACAAGCACCCATATCACAGGTAGGCAACATGGTGTCTATTGGTGCCAGACTGCCTACAAGACCCTTTAAGAGACCAGCAGACCCCCAATTTATAGTAAGTTCCAGAAAGTCCTGATGCAGTTCAGCTTGATTTGATCTTTACCACGGATGTATTAATATTAATTTATTGCTGTGTGTCTTTTTAGTTACTGTATACTACAGAGAGTGTACATGTTTATGACAGGCATTAATATGGTGAGTAAACAAGGCTGAAAATGTGGCTGTTTTTAGGAAAGAAAAAAATCTTGCCCAGTACAAAGCTCAAATGGCAACACAGCACATTTTTTTCAGTATCAACTGAAAAGCATTAATGCACTTAATATTCTTCTCTCTACTTTTCATTCAGGCACGGTTTTGATCAGGCTAATGTATTTATCCCCTGCCCAGACTGCTTTCTACTGAACCCATACTTGTTTTCAATGTACAGTGCTGAATCCCTTAATCCAGATGGGGAGTACTTTATCCTTCCCCACTGATGCCCTATCAGTCTTTTCTATTCATTGCAAAGAGATGGAGATCCAGTACTTTAGGACTAAGCTCACTACAATATGTACAAGTTCTATTGTTCCTTTAAATGAAGACATGAAGGAAATTTGAAACAATTATTCTTGAACAAAGGAAAATAGCAAAGGAGCAATATCAATGATTTATGGTGTGTCAAAACATAAACCAGCATTTGATCACTGAGGATTAATGGCAATTTCCCCAAGTGCTTCTATTAAGACCTTTACTTTCTTATGGTTAGACTCTGGGCCAAAATTAGGTTGCTATTTTCAAAAGGGACATGTCAGAAGAGGTTTTTATGCTTTGAGAAACTACTGTTTCAAAAGACTTGGGATATTTAAAACATATCTATAAAGCAAATAGCTATAATACAAGAATGTACCTACCTGTAGAATTAAAACATTAGGAAAGAATAACATTTAGAAATAATGTAAAAATATGAGTTAGAACGCCCATTCTTTGTTTAGCTCAGAATTCTTTTATATACTATAGTGAAATTGGAGAGGAAGGGGAAAGAGGATCATAGTTTAAATTATTTTTGTTTTACCTGTTTGGCAGGGCAGTTCAGGACAGACAATCTGAGGATCTGAAAAAAGAGTAAAAAATATGATGGAAATCATTCAGATCACATTTAGCTTACAACTACAACAATATGCAATGTATACATATCAACAATTAGGCAGGATATTAAAAATATTAAGTTTCAAATTAGCGCAACCAAGAGAAGCTAATTTATTCTTTTTCTTGGGCCATTTATGATTCAAAATGATCTTCCAGGAACAATGGAAGATCAATGACATGTTGGCCTAGGAATCCCTAGCAAAGGGATTAAGAGAATACTGCATCATTAACAACAAATCAATTGAATCTCATTTTCATTTAGGATGATAGCCTAATCAAGTGTCAAGAGTGTAGAATTGGTATTCAGACTCACTCTAAGTTTGGCAATGACTACATTGATCAATCTTTGAAAACTGTCCTTTAAGACTTTACTAGCGGGTACAAAATATGTTGAGTCTGTGCTCTGTGCTGCACAGGGCTTTTTAATTAAACTGCATTAGCAATTGCAGTTTTCTTCATAGTGAACTATAAATGCAGTTGGGCATGAATGTTATCTTATTGAAACAATGCAATTTTCTCCCACACAAAGTGTGATTTAAACTTTCAGTCAAAATTTGAAAACGAAAGCCTTGCTGCTGGACCAGAGCATTCCCTTCTGGCCATTCCTTCCAACTCTGATTATCACTAGACCTTGACAGTTGCTACTTTTTAAAATGGAGATGCCATGAACATAATACTTAGCCCAAATGTATAAAAACTCTGACATGCCATATTACTTTCTTGCAATTAGCCTTAACGAAGCTTGCATTGACTGACCTGGACAGAGTTCAATCTCTACTTTGTCAAGGAACTCTTCAGCCACTAAATCAGTGAACACTTTCATTTTTTGGACTCTGTCTTTGTCATTACAAGCAATTGCTTTCAGAGTCTCCGATTCTTCATCTACATTGAACATGTCTCCAATCCCAATGGCATTGACCACAACATTTCCATCACAGAGGGCTTGTAAGTTTGACTCTTTATCTCGAGGGTCATGACGTCCATCAGTCACCACCACAGCAAACACCCGGGCTTTATCTCTCCGGCTTTCTTTGATGAGTGTTTCATAGGCAAACTGAAGCGCAGAGGGAGTCCAGGTGCCCCCTGCAATCCACTCCAGTTTTTTCACTGCTTCTTTGAAACTAGAGAGTGAGTCAATGCGCTTATCATTGAGCTGGATGGCTTCAAAGGTTCCCTTATGACTGTACTGTACCACTCCAACACGGGCACCTGCCAGGAAAATAAACTCAGTCATAATTCCTAGATTTTGATATTCTATTTCCCCTTCATCACAGTGATCTCTAACCCCCCGTTTGAATGCAGATTCACATATGTACTGGGCCAATGATTTGAAATCATTTTTAGAGACCATTAATACAGTTACTGTAAAATAATCCTCAGAAAAAGTATCATTTTTGATCTTTAGAGAAAGGGATGGTTCCCAAGTCAAATAACAATTGACACTGACATAATGTCACATCCCAAGTGGCGACCACAAAGACATCAGTTGCCATTGATATTGCCCTCTAGAACAGACCTAAAAGGACATTTTGGGTCTTCTTTGTACTGATGAATGACACCACTGGAGGATCTTCTACTGTATCATCCTTCCCTTAAGAGCGGCACTAATGAAGTAGAAAACCAACTACCTCAATGAAGCTTCCAATGCACATAGAGGTTGATCAGAAAGGGCTGTGGGTATGTTAGAGAAAACTGGGTCCAAATACAGATTTTTCTATATATCTTTTTAAAAATTAGACCAGTGTGGAATATTGGTCGGTCAAGATAGCAAATATTTGGAATAGTGACATGGATCAGATATTGCTTCCTATGTTGTAATTAATTAGTGACTGAAAAAATGTATCTCATCATACAAGTATTGGAGACCATTACAGCTATGAAGAATATTCAGCTGTAAGAAGAAATCATCAGTCACTGACCTGTCTCAGATTTTGGATCTTTGGCAATGGACCCTAGTCTGCTCACCACATTGATAACAAAATTTTTCTCCAGGGAAAAATTGGTATAGCCGATACTCTCTGAACTGTCTATGACGAAGACAATGTCCAATGGACCACACCGCTTTTCACAATCTATGAAAAAGGAAGACAAAATAGTCAGAAGTTGTACCATAAAATGAGTCCAGAACCATAACAACAATTCACTGTATTGTACTGAGAAGTATTTTAAAGTATGGAGCCTCCTGAAGTCTATTTGAACACTGCACATGTGAACAAACCAGAGATTGACATTTTAAGTGTACATGCTAAACTAGCTTTCCCCAACTGGCATTCTCTAAATATGTTGGCCTGTTCCCTCTATTCAACATGGCCAACGGCTAATAAGAATGGTGGCCAATATGGCCAGACAACATGGCCAATAAGAATGATGAGAGATAGTGATCCGAGGGCACTAGAATACAAAATGCAGAAAGTCAAGCAATACCATCCAGGCCATGCGTCCCAGGGCAAAGCTGTGCTTCTAAACTGTCCCTTCCAACATAGTCTGAAGCTTGGCATTTGGAAGCTTAAGCTTCTGGTACAGCTAAATGCTGGATCGCATTAATTAAGCAGCTTGGTCGGCCATTGTTAGTTCAGAGAATAATGATGTCAATTGGGATCCCAGGGGAAAAAATAGTAAGAGTACATTATTTTACTTCTAAATGCATCCTTTCTAAGTTAACGGCCAATAATTTTAAAGGAACCAACAAAACAAATAAAAAATATCCTTCTGGGTTATTTCCCACATTAGGCACACATCCATGGTAAACTGTGACTATTTCTGCCTATTTGCAATGAATTAAAAAACAATCTACTGCTTAGAGTCATCTACAGTTCTGCAAATTCTTTTGATGTAAGGGCTACTAGTCCTACCCTAAACTGTCCAAAATTAGCTTAGCCATCAAATAACTGAAGAACACCATGATATGATGGCAACTTTCCCCTATCAAAATGGCATAATTTTCCTCTTCTCAGATAACCCTTCTGCTTTAAATGAAGATCATGCAAAGACTCCAAACAAACCACAGCAGCCACAGGTCTCTCTGATGTAGGTCATCACATCGCAGTCCTATCAACGACAACAACAGCAACAATTATGTATGCAAGAGATACATGGACATCAGTAGATTATTATAAATATTATACAGTAATGTGCATTCCAATGTTCCATTATTGTAACACTATAAGTCCACAAATAACTGCCTAACCTCAACAAAACATGAACAGAGAGTACATGCATTAAGATATATATGAAACAAAATCAGCTTCTGATTGTAATTTCTATTATGCCAAATAGTGTGAAGCAGCATTTGCTGTGCTTTTTCATAGCTCGTAACAAATTATCACTGATACCAGAAAGAAGTATAAGAAATGTTCTTGACTTACAGTTAGGCCAGGATCTCCAGGAGGACCAGGGTCACCCTAGAAAAGAAGATGATAGAATCCATCTTTCTGAGATTTCAGGATGTAAGAAAAATCATATATCCACTTGCAATATATTTTTTAATATTCACTTTTGGAAATATAAGTGTTGCTTTAAATAAGAGGTAGAATTAAGGCAGGAGAGCATAGAAAATGTGTCATGGCATGTATAAAAATGCATCATTCAGAGACTTAAGAATGATAGTGAGTGATGTCAGTTTGCTGATTAATTACTTAGGAAAAGGTTTATTTGTTTTGAACATGAATATGTGGTTTAAGCATAAATCTATTTCTATGTATTCATAGCAAACAGATAGATTTAAAAATCTCACTGATTTTATTATTTTTTATACAAAAGGCCTGAATGAGAGACAGTAGCAGATATGAGAGTAATGAGAAGGTTCTGATTGAGGGACTGACGGTGTTTTGGTAGAGCCAAAAATGGTTCTTGGGAATAAATTCAATATAAATAGGAACAGAATAACAGAAATGTGACAACATGACAGAGTGCTTTTAATGTAACATTGTGTTCAAAGGACAAGGAGGGGGTGCTCAGCATACAACTTGCTCTCCTTGAAATCCTGAGGTAAGCACTAAATAAAAGGGGAAAGGACTCCTCCACCTGGACTGCTTTTTTACAGCCTTCAGAAAGTAATGGATGTTACTTGCGGTGCTGGCAGCACCATTACCAACCTTTGCAGACTGCTGTCAGAGCTTAGAAAGTGACATACTTTCTTCCCATCTTAGGGAAAAAAGCACATTGCTGGGGGTATCAAGGTAGTCACTTCTTTTGCCTCCTGCTTTTCTGGTTTGGGATTGCTCAAGTGCCTCATCCAAAGGGAAGGGAGCCATGCAATAATGTCCAACCTGATACACAACTATAATACCTCGGGTCCAGGTTCACCATCTGGTCCTCTGGATCCAGGTGGACCTGGAAGGCCGACACCTCCCTAGAGAGACAGAGAAATGCAGTTAAAGGCAGAGAATGAAGAAGGTTTTACTGAAGAGTACAGAAAATGAATGACAGCTCTTTGGAGACAGATAATTGTTTCAAAGAGGGTTTAAAGGGGATTTATAACTCTCTGGTATATAGTTATTTCTCTCCCTGGCCCCTTCCCTCCCCACCACCTCATTCTCTCTCTCTCTCTCTCTCTCTCTCACACACACACACACACACACACACACACACACAGACACACACACACACACACACACCATTTGCACTGTTTTTAAAAACCCGTGTAAGATCATTTCAGCCAGAAGCAGAAATGGAACCAAGAGGGAAACAGTTCCCAACCAGTACAACATTTAAATTAGGTTTTTGAGGTTTTATCTATGATTCATTAAAGAATCCTGAGAAAATTCAGGAGGCTTCAGATATTATTACCATTATAGGAAACATACATGGTACCCCAGTAAACTTTGCAACTGTATTTTAACCACAGGCCTGAGAAACCTGAAACCACAAGCTCTTTGGTGTTTAAATCTCCTTGTCATAAGTATATGATATACATATTATCTACATACAATACAATAATTATAACTATATATTCAATTATATATGAGATATAAGGGATGTTCTAATTATTAAGATTATATGGGCAACAGTATAATTTAAAGCCTATGAAAGAAGCTGTAAGTTTATAAAAGATACAAGTTTACTATTATGAAATATCAACTTATCATTAGCTAAATTCATAATAAGCCAAAAAGCAGTGGAAGAGCACACAGGAAATGCTTTTTAAATCAGAATATTACATTAGTCTTCAAATGGTTAAAGTTCTTAAGCAGTTTAGAGAATGTAAGATCAAGAGTCTACTTACATCATCACCTGGGCCTCCTTTTTTCCCTTTAAATCCTTTTGGTCCAAGGTCACCTCTTGCACCCTGTCTCAAAAATTGTATAAAGAAGAGATTGTTTTGTATTTTCCTCTACAGCTCACTATTTTCTTCTCAACACCTCATTTTCCTCTATTATTCCTTCAGAAAGAGGATTCTACTTGATTCAAGGGCTTAAACTAAATTGAAATAAAAAGAAGTTTGTGAGAAGAACATCTCAGCAGGAGGTGATTTCTGAAAGGTGAAGTCCACACTTCTTAAAGTTGCTGAGCTGAGAAATACTGGTATTAATCTTGTGGCTTGTTTTGGTATCCTACTGGCAACTCAGGAGACCCCAGAACAACTCCACTATGGACACTACCTATACCTTCCTCCTAACAGTTCTCATAGCTGCTTCTGGGATCAGTTCCTCAATAAGTGAAGGAAAATAACATGACATCAATTAATGTCCAATTTATTAGCAAAAGCAAGTACATAAGTGTACGATACCTCTGGGCCTAGCTGACCCTTTTCACCTTTATCACCCTAGAAAGAGAGAAAAGTGTCCCAGTTTTTATTTTGTCTTGCCATAGATTTATTCAAATATAAGAAAGCATAACATAAAATTTCATATGGTGATCAATAAATTAATTAGATTAGTTAACAGACAATCATAATTTTTGGAGGGCCAAAGGAATCAAGCAATTTCCCTTGGTTTCAACAAAGAATGAGAGTAGTAAAATATCTGATGAACAACATTCCAAAAAACTGAATCCATCACAACACATTAAATCACAGTTAATAATCATTGAATACGACACAGTTGGCTTGACTCACATAACATACAATGTATCTATTATGGCTAAATATGGTCTGTCAGTGTTTTCTCTGTCAATGAAAAATGAATTGAATGTATATTGCTTAAACATTCAAAAAATATATTCTTTACCTCACGATAAGAGTTTAAAGTATACAGTATGCTAGTTGTTTATAAAACATTTCCTTAATTGCTCTTTATTTAAGTATTAAAATTTTTGCACTTTTTAAAATGGATCTGCATTTAAAATAATCAGTTGCAAAGATAATTCCTTCATCTACTTGTAAAGGAAAATCATTGTAAAACTGCTTAGTTAGAAAACGATTTTCTGTTGCATATTTTTAATCAATGCTTTGCTATATTTTTCACCTCATTTCCTTTACTTATCCATGAGGTGAGCCAAAGAGACGGGAAGAAGAGATTAATTTCTTTAGAAAATATTGGGAAATATTGGGAAGGGAGGGCTGTGTTTATTTTAGTAAATGTTAAAAGAAGGATAAGGCTCTCTTGTGTTTTTATCTTTCACAATAAAAATACTCACAAAGACATTGTTTTTACAGCTTTAAATTTGGCAGCATTTCCTGAAACTGTCAGAAAACCATACTCCTGCATGTTTGCAGGATCATTCTAAGAAGTTCAAAAGAGAAAGATGTGAATGTAAATGACTCTGCCTTCCCAGAGAGAGTGTTTTTTGCTTTCTAAACCAGCCAGGAAATTACTGTTCTTGGAAGGATTAAAAATATAAGCAGGAGAATAAAAGACAGAGAGAAGAGACTTTCTCATTGATTGTTCCACAAATGAACTTTTCTAATGGTGCTTCTGCTTTGTTCTGGGAAGCCTCTTCATATTAGGAATTAATATAAATATGCCACACCATAAAAACATACCCGGGATCCCCTGGGACCAGGAACACTTAAGCCAGGTCTTCCCCTGTCACCCTATGATTAAAACAAGAAGGTAAACATACAATTCAAAAATTTCATATATAAGACTCCAGAAGTTTGCTTCTTACTAATCTGAATGACAATTGAGATTAGCTCTTATTATTTATATATTAGGATTATTTGTATACCATCAACTCTAATGACTCTGGACAGCTTAATTAGATTTAATTATATTGCAACATCCATAAAATCATCAATTCCATAAAATTTACTCAAAGCTTTCTTTTATAATCTGAAAGAAAGTTAATACCAAATGTTTTATACATGGTATACAACTCCATCAATAATTTCCATGATAAAGAAAACACAATAATAGACAATTGAAATGCCCGGAAACAGAAGAAAAAATTACCAAAAGTGGTAGACACATTAAAACCAAAAAAAAAAATCAAAAGTACTGGAAAGATATGCATGGTACAATGCAGAAAACTTAATTCAAAATGAAATCACAACTTTTTTACTAGATATAATCTTGAAAAACCTAAATAAGAAATATAAAATCTAACCAACTTTATGTTTATCAACATTAATATTTTAGAAATTATAGTTAATATTGATATAAACTTTTTACAATTTAAAAGTCTGTTCATGACCACCATTAATAAATAAGCGGCTGATCTTTTGTCTCTGTGTGTGTGTGTGTGTGTGTGTGTGTGTGCGCGCACGTGCATGTGTGTGGGTTCACGTGTGCCTTTAAGTCAGCGTTAACTCCTGACAACTGCCTGGACAAGTCCCTACAGGTTTCTTGGCAAGGTTTTTTTGAAGTGGATTGCTATTGCCATTGCCTCCTTCTTCCTAGGTGTCTCATTCCGAAGGCTAGGAGAGAGTGACTGCCCCAAACCACTCAGATGACTTCATGCCTAAAATAGGACTAAAATTCACAGTCTCCTGGTTCTCCTCAATCATTATATCAAACTGACTTTCCTTTTTAAGTTTAATAGGCCTTTAATGAACAAGCAGTATAGAAGAACCCAATTCAGTTGGCAAGAAACACCAACTGAAAGATAATGAACAATTTATTAAAAATGCTATGAATCTGAATTTTCAAGGAAGACATGGAGAATGACAAAAACATCTCCTCTGTCTTGAACATAGTCTTAAAACAAGGCTTAGCTGATTAAATCAAGTTAATATTATAAAGCAAACAAAAGCAAACTTAAGTCTGTTCCTGATAGCTTACCTTGGGTCCTTTAGGCCCCATGTCACCTCTTTCACCTTCTCTCCCAGGACCTCCAGCTGAGCCCTGCACACAGGAAATGGGGAGAAAACAAAGAGATGGAATATAGAAATGAATGATCAGGTGTAGCATTTAGAATATCATGATCAACATGCTTTCCTCCACTTACAAGGGGTTCTCTATATTACCATTTTTCAAATATAGCCAGTCATGTTTTTCCTTCCATCTGCTCTTTGCCAATCCATGACAGGTAACAAAATTGAGATGCAGGCACTCTAGATTTTCAGGCACTGCTTCTTTGTCCATTTAAAGATGGCAGTTTAGTATACTATTGGGTCAAATCTCATGCTAAAATTCCTGGCCTAACCATTGAACTTTTCTGATTTCTTCAACCCCTTGCTATTTGCATCACTTTTTCTAATGACTGCATTCCATATTATAATATTATGTAATAATTAAAAATTATAATCAAATTACCATATACTCAAATTCTAAGTGAGAGAGAGAGAAATACACATTAACAAAAATTGAAAAAAACACTTTTCCCAAAGTTGAAATGGAGATACAACACATCAGTTAAAGTGCTATTATTGTTTATTCTCTTGGGTTACTATGGACAATTCTGATAAATAACAAAAGAAGAGTAATAGATTTTGGATCCTCTCAAAGATGTTGTGAAAACTGGACAAATGAAATCTATAGCAAGAAGCAAAGAACAAGGGTTTTAATCTTGACTGAAATAATTTGTACGGGGAAGAAAATGTATTATTTTCTTATTTTGCTGCTTCTTGGAAAGCAACGACATAGTTAATGGCTAATGGCTGTAAATGAAATAACTTAATGGCTGTATCCTGTAAATGTGCTTAGATAAACTTACAGGGTTGCCTTTTTCTCCCACAGAACCTGGTGAACCACGCTGGCCTGGTGATCCTTGATCTCCCTGTGAAACAAAATGTGAGATGAACAGTCAGAGCTATCCCTCACTTCAGATACACATATAGACTGGGTGAAACCAGGCTTGATAGCAGTAACTGTGAGAGGGATCTTGGAGTTTTGGTGGACAAAGCCTTAGTAAGACCACACCTACAATACTGCATCCAGTTTTGGTCACCACACCATAAACATATGTTAAGACTCTAGAAAGAGTGCAGAGAAGAGCAACCAAGATGATTAGGGGACTGGAGGCTAAAACATATAATGAATGGTTGCAGGAACTGGGCATGGCTAGTCTAGTGAAGAGAAGGACCAGGGGAGACATGATAGCAGTGTTCCAATATTTGAGGGACTGCCACAGAGAGGAGGGGGTCAACTGATCTTCCAAAGCACCTGAAGGCCAGATAAGGAATAATGGATGGTAACTGAACAAGGAGAGATTCAACCTAGAAATAAGGAGAATTTTTCTGACAGTGAGAACAAACAACCAATGGAACAGAAGTTGCCTTCGGAAGTTGTGGGAGCTTCATCACTGGGGGCTTTCAAGAAGAGATTGGACTGCCATTTGTCAGAAATGGTATAGGGTCTCCTGCTTAGGCAGGGGGTGGACTAGATGACCTACAAGGTCCCTTCCAACTCTGATAATCTGTCTGTCTGTACTGTAGTCATATAGAGGCTTACCTAGAGAGTAAAGCCATCCTAAGTCATAACAGGTGAAAATGAGCCTATTTATTGTATTATATATAGGCAGTCCTCACAGCCACAGTCCTTACAACCACAATGCAGCCCCAAATTTTTGTTACTAAGCAAATGAGTTGTGCTCCATTTTACAACCTTTTTTGCCACAGTGAATGTGAAGTGGATCACTGCAATTAAGTGAAACATATGGTTGTTAAGTGAATCTGGTTTTCCCCATTGATATTGAATGTTGGAAACCAGTTGGGAATGGTGATCTCATGAACCCGGGACAGTGCAACTGTCATAAATACATGCTAGGTGTCAAGTGCTCGGATTTTGATCACACGACCATGGGGCTGCTATAATGGTCATAAGTTGAAGAGTGATCATAATTTACTTTTTTCAGTACCACTGTAACTTTGAATGGTCACTAAATGAATGGTTCTAAGTCAAGGACTACCTATATTAGAATATCACAGAAACATTCTGCTTATATGTTGTCAATCTTATTTTAGCCATAACTGATTTCAGATTTATTTCTATCAAACCTGAACTCATTCAACCATATGTCAACAAGCAACTGACAGTCAATCCTTATAAAATCAAATTTAATGATTATTTCAAAGCAGGAAACAAAAATATTTATTGTTCATCAGAATTCAATTTTCCTGCTGCATTATATTTCAAACTTTGGGTTGCACCAGAGACTTAGAATCTCATGCTGCAGAAATGGCCAAAAAAATTTCATTGCAACAACAAATAAGGAGGAACAATTTCTATTAGATAACTTTGCAGTCTTTAGACTATATTTCCTTAAATGCACACTATGAAAGTTGTGTTAACAGCTATCAAAGACTATCAGGACACCTTGATTTTGAGGTTCCTTAATCATATGGAATGTATACATCACAATGATGTATATTGTTTCTTTTAACTGTGTTAAAAATAGTTTCTTTTAAAGTTAACTCTTTAACTGTTATTATTATTATTATTTATTATAATAATATTATTATTTATTAAATTTATATACTGCCCTACTCCCGAAGGACTCAGGGCGGTGAACAGCCAAAAGATAAAATACACAGAATACAAACATTAAAAACCAATTAAAATACATTAAATGGTTTGGCCCCAAACAAATTTAAAACTCCCCAATTTATAAAACAAATTTAAAAACAATATAAAAGGGAAAGTTAGGCCAGGCCAGCCTGCTGAAATAAAGTTTTGAGGGCGCGACGGAAAGTGCACAGATCCGGGATCCTCCGTATCTCAGGGGGGAGCTCGTTCCAGATGGCAGGTGCTCCCACAGAGAAGGCTCTCCCCCTGGGGGCCACCAGTCGACACCGTTTGGCTGATGGCACCCTGAGAAGCCTCTCTCTATGGGAGCTTACTGGTCGGTGAGAGGCTATTGGTGGCAGAAGGCGGTCTCGTAAATACCCCGGTCCTAAGCCATGGAGCACTCTAAAGGTGGTAACCAGAACCTTGAAGCGCACCCGGAAGACCACCGGGAGCCAGTGCAGCTCGCGCAGGAAGGGAGTCACATGGGAGTGCCATGTCGCTCCCATAACTGTAAAGTAACTGTAAGCTACCTAGAGTCATGGAGCCTCAAAATTGAAATATTAAACATTAATATTAACCCAGTTGGAAAGGAGACCCAGAAAGTTGTATGAACAAGGAGGCAAGACTTTGGGGGTGAAAGTGAAGAATCTATAGAGGACAATTTTTAGAACACAAAAGTTATCCAGACAATAAAAAATTAAAAGTTATCCATACAATTTTTAGAGGACAAAAGTTATCCAGAGAAAGCTCCAGATTTCTGTTTCCCATCAACTCTATTAAGTAGTATAATTAATAGTGGATAGTTGTGACTGGACTTCTTGTCCCCCTTCCCTTCCCCTACCCTACCATCTTTCTTCTCTTCTGTCAGGAATTGAGCATCAAAGTTTTTTAAATTTAACATAATAAAGTGCCATTTTGCCAGGATATTTTAGCGTCTCACCAATTCTAGTAATATATGTAAACCAATAATATATAAATATCTATAATAGGGAAACATTTTTCAATCTACTTTTAAAGTAGTGGCTAGAAAAATCTAAATGGAGGGGTGTGTGTGCATTGACTGATATTCTATCATACATTTCTTCCTTTCTCTCCAACTTCTCCTGGTAGACCCCTTTGTCCCTCAGAACCAGGATCTCCCTGTGAATAAAGAAATAATTCATATTAGTTATTGCTTTCAACTCTATTGTAGCTTACTATGTATAATAACTGGATGTATGAGAGAAAATTCCAGCAAGACATCCATACATAAATTTAATATTTAAACCTTGATGTAAGGTAAACATTAGGAACCTGGATTAATATTCCACAACTTTCGTATTGATTTCTAAATCTGTTTATTGTTCTATTTATTGCAACAGGTAAACAAAACTAAAAATAGCAATAGGAATAGCACTTAGACTTATAGACTGCTTCACAATGTTTTACAGCCCTCTCTAAGTGGTTTACAGAATCAGCATATTGCCCCCAACAATCTGGGTCCTCATTTTACCGACCTCAGAAGGATGGAAGGCTGAGTCAATTTTGAGCCAGTGAGACTCGAACTGCCAAACTGCTGGCAGCTGGCAGTCAGCAGAAGTAGCCTGTAGTACTGCATTCTAATCACTGCGCCACCATGGCTCTTAAAATTAAAGTCTAAAGCCTAAAAAGGGATTACAGACATTTGAGTCGATGTACTTAAATCTTTCAGAAGATATAATGGGCCTTGTCAAACACAGTGGGCATGGCCAAGTATAAAATGCTAATTTGCCAGAAGAAAAGAGATGCTGCCTCTTTCTCCTGTCCCCCATTGGCTTCCCCTTATCTATCCTTCTCTTGTTTTGTGGATCAGCTACCACCATGCTCCATTTTTATTTTCAAAGAATGGTCATGGAACTCAGAAAATTCTGAAGGCTTTGCTTTGCAGAATGTCACTTTCCCAATATTATTTTGTTAAACTTTAAAAGTCAAATCAAGCAGGCAGCTGCCAAGAAATACACTGGTGAACTGACTGAAGTCTATAAGCACCATTTTAAGAATTCCAGCTAAGAAATAAAATTCACCAACGTGTCCTAGAAAATTAATAAAGGCAATAGAACATCATAAGTAATAGCTCCCTTTATCTTCCTGGACTGGGAATCAAGCAAGTCTCTTTAGAAAGCAAGGAAAAACTTTTCTCAGACAACGTTTGGTTCTTTTTTATAGCTTATTCATTTCCACTAGAAATCTACATGTATCATTCCCTTTCTCAAGAGATTTTTGTAAGCACTAGCATTGAAAAGGTTTATATCTGTTGTTTTGGATATTTGATGAACTTACTTTTTCCCCCTTGGATCCTTGATTTCCAGGTTTTCCTATGTCTCCAGGATCACCACGACGACCCTGAGCAAAACAGAATAAAATTATTTTTTTAAAAATCAAACTCCAAATGTGGATTACTTCACTGTAATGCTAAACAGCTGCACAAAGAGTACCTATTCTATTTTAAGACATGAAGATATTACCAGGAAAGGAAAGCCAAATAAAAGCATTTGATTATTAAGAACTGGAGCAAAATTCAGACCAGAGCAATCTTTCAAAATTAAGATTTCTACACTTAATATAGCTTTTGGTGGATCAGTTCTCAAAGAGGAAGAAGACAACATATTTATTTTAAAAGTAAAACAATTCCTATTAATTTTTTCTGTGCATTTCATCCACTAATATGTGCCAAGAGGAGACATTTTATTAAAATTTAAATATTAAGGCAGAAAGCTAAGGATCAGACACTATAGCACATTTTTACATGATTACATTTCAATGTCATTAAAAGAAAGAAATTGGAAGCTCCAAATTTTCATATGATTGATACCATGAATTGTTTCACAAGGTATTATATAAAGAAAATCAACCCCAAAAGTCTGGCACCTGCATCTAGATACTGCATGCAGCTCTGAAGTATTACCCTTCTGAGCGTCTTTTAAGACTTGTAATACAGCCTGCTTTTGAAAAGCATTAAAAAAGCAAAGCTAGAAAGCATCAATGGTCTTACAGCTTCTCCTTTTGGTCCCCCAAGTCCTTTGGCGCCTGGACTTCCCTTGGGACCAGGAAGACCAGGTTCTCCTTTGTATCCTTTTGGTCCCTTTGAAAATAAAAGAAGAACAATAGAAACAAAACCTGTTAGAAAAGGTTTGGACAGCAAAAGGTAGTGTTCCAGAGGATTATCTGATTTGATCACACTGAACCACACTTCCAAATGTTAGGTTTTTACAAAATTGTTTCCTGTCTCTTGTAATACAAATCATTAATTATCATCAGATTGGGAAGACCAAGTTTTAAGGGGTCTATCTAGATTTTTTAAGCCAGTTTTTTATTTTTATTTTTAGACCTGCTAAATACAGCTCTGAAAATAGTGGGTTAGAAGAAAAGGTCTCTCCAAGAAAAGCATTGCTGGAAAACCCTTACCTTCAGACCATCTGCCTACAGATAGTTTCAAGCACAATGTTAGAGAGTTCGATCAATAGCATGGATTGTGAAATTTGTACTGGAGGGAGTGCAAATGTTGCAGAAACCCTTGGATTTTGCAGTTTGGAAGCACATACTCTCTTAGGTACTTCATTTCAATCATACTTCCAATAAGTAGTTGTCCCCAAATAGAAATATAAATGAATGTTCCCCTTAACATTTGGGGGTTTACTAGAGGAGTTTAGTTTAAGTTTAGTTCAGTCTAACCAAGGTTCCTATTTTCCTAACTTTTTACAGTTGCTATAAAAGGAACATAGATAGATATATCATATCCGCATTTTGAAATCATGCTACTACATGATGCACTACAGTCAGCATGTGGCTCTGAAGTTCAAAGAATTTAATTATTTCAGAAAAGTCACAGGGTTACATACAGAATCTCCGAGATCTCCAGTGGGACCAGGTGGGCCATGTCTGCCAGGGCGGCCAGGATCTCCCTGAAACAAGATATAGTAAACAATGCATGTAAGTTACAATTTAATTATAGTTGTTACAGTTATAGTTGTTATGGTTATAGTTGTTTTAGTTACATATGCATGCATGCATGCATACACATATACTGCAATCAGAATGAAATTAGTCTCAATCAAACTATGTTATGATCACACCCAGCAGAAGGATGTATGGTGGAAGCTGAGAAGGAAATTGAAAGTGTGGAGAGAAGGGAAGTTGAGTCAAAAATTAGATGGAAGAGAAGAGAAAGAGAGGAGCAGAAAGGACTGGCATGGGACAGACCAGATTCAGAGGTCCAGGTGCAGGCAAAGGAGCGCCAGCTGGGAAGAGATGGTGAGGAAAGGGGCAACTGGCAAGGAACAAATTATTGGAACCTGGACCAGCAGCCAGTGAAACCCAGCAGTAAAAGAGAGGCTCCAGCATGACTTGGTCAGAAAGAAGCGAAGATGTAATAACTAACTCCTACCTAAAGTTGATACAGTAAAGGCTAATCCATCTAGCCTGCTCTGAGGAAAGTAGCTGGAGCAGTGGTGTACTTTGAAGGGGGCAAAGCTGTCTCTAAAAACTAGGCTGAAAGGGAAGCAACTGTAACTTGATCCTCTCATATAGACAAGGACTGTAAAAATTAGTGGAACTATATTCACCAAAAAGGTAAGGAGGTGCGGCAAAGGCAGTGTTATTCTGGAATAGATATGTTTCTCAGAAGAAGGCCTCCCAGGTAAAACCTATTTATCCTGGAAGTCAGAGATTAGGAGTGGGGGGAAACCTTTTAACTTTACTTTTAAGCTACAAAAGAGAGAGAACAAAAAGAAGAATTTGCAATTGATCAGAATAATTTGGTTTATAGTGAGCCCAAATTTTACCAGCCAATGCAATTTTTCTCCAAGTCACAATCTATGGCCTGGGACATCCATCAGAAAATTAGCAGTTAGTAACAGAGGAACATAGAGACAGAAGACCACAGAGATAAGGAAAAATAGAGCAGGATTAGGATTAGGCTAACAGAGATATACATAAGAATAGAAACAAAATAGGAAATAAGATCCCTCTCCCATTTCAGATAACAGAAAACTTAATTTTGTGCAATAAAACATTCCCTGATAGGAAAAAAAAATCAGCCAAGTTTTGTGCCTTGGCTCATGCCACCCTCAAGGAACTCATTAGAGATGTTTAGTGGAAGCCTGTTTTATTTCTTTTGCCCATTTCCTAAGCATCCAGAATTACTAAGAAGCATCTAAAGCAGCTTTTCCCAATTTCCAGTTGTGCAGACTTTAAATTAGGCCCTCCTAAAACAATTTGCATCCTATTCTGATAGTCATGGAAGAGCTATAAAAAATGACACATTTTAAATGTAATTTAATAGCAGTGATGTGTATTGGGGCAGAGAAATTCAGTGTGCTTTTCTCCTTTTAAATCATCCCTCACTTTTAGGTCTGCCAACTTCAGTATATCCTGCTTTGCTGGCATGCTGCCATAAAATGCAGGGTTGCGGGGGAGAGGAGATTGGGGACGTAGGGAGTAGGAAGGGCAAGAATGACATGGTGACAAGAACCAGAGGTGTCAATCAGAATGAACTGGCTGATGAAGATGGAGCATGAGAACAGAATGCAAAACTCCACCAAAGAACTACCAAACCTCAAAGCCGTTCCCAAAACATCTAAAGCGAATACTATTGGACACTGATGGATGGTCAAGGGGGGAGGGCCAGGGAAGTGGGAAAATCACAGGCTTTGCACAGGAACATTCAGATCCAGCTTTGCTTACACTGTAACCACTTGACTTTAGTAAAAAGTGAACTTTTCACTTCAACCATTGAGTTGAGGGTCTTTCTTTCCTAAATGCTCAAGTCAGGACAAGCCTGACATTAAGCAGGATTTGACTTCCCAATTAAACAGTTCACTCATGGGAAAAATTCGCAACTGTGAAATGGAAAGAGACATGCAAGAAAAATGTTCTCTAAATGGCTCTTAGCTCTCTTCCTACTGATAACAGCATTTTACTTACCTTACTTTTCAGAATTTCCAGCTCTCTTTACAAATTAAAACTCATCATAAGATTTGTTTTATTATAAAGGTAAAATCAATTGAACAAAGCAAACATGCAGAGAAGGCCTGTCTTCTCACCAGGCTTGTCCTCTGAAAGTGCTCTGCAGTTGAAGAAAAGGGCAGAACTCCTTTAAGAGGCTACAAACAGACCATTGGTATTCCCACACTTTGAGAAGCACCGTTTGGAGGTCCATTCCAAATCTCAGCAGAGCCCTAGGATTCCCTGAGTGAAGAGCTACCTCCTTTTGTTTTCCTACTTTGTAACCTAAAGTTCTAAAAAAATCTTTTTTTAAACAAATTTCTACCATGTTCATTTCCTTTTACTATCTTTTTTCTAAACTAAATATCTTGAGAAAGTTTCTCAACTGAAAAATCAGCCAGATTCATGTACTGCTTTTGTTTGAATTTACTCTTCCTGACTAAATCATGCTGCCTTTAGTCTCTGCCAGTATGGAATACTACAGACCTTTATTCCTTCCTCTCCCGGTAGTCCTGGATCACCAGGGTTTCCTGCGTAGCCATCGGGACCCTAAAAGAAAGAGTGGGAGTGTGGGAGGATATAGTCAGAAGCCATTTCATTTAGAAAAGTAGAATGTAAACAACAGGAAAGTGTTCTGTGACTGTAGACATCATAATGGTGAAAACATCTCACGATGCTTATTTTTTTCCATGCCTTAAATAGATGGCATTTTAGAATGCATCTGAGAGAATTCAGATAAGATCTAAATGGAATTATTTGGTGGCAGTATAATAGAAAATATGTAAAAAGACTCTGCAGAGATATTTAGAGGTAGATTTCACCCTTCTCAGAACTTTATCTGGTGCAAATCTGAATGCTGAGGATGGAATCCAGTATAGTAGTAAACATGGTGGCTTTGCTCACATATCAGTTCTGCCAACAACCAAAACTATGTTAAACTTTTTACTTTCCAAAGTAAAGCTAGTTCCCGTGTCTTCTGTACAAAAGATGTGTGAAAGTTTAATAAGTTTTATGAACTTTAATGAAATTCAGTTTCTATTCAGCATAATGATGTAAATCACATTCTGAACTTTAAAAGAATGCTGGGAACTAGACACACTAATAATAGATCATTTTTCTAGAGTAGAAGTGGAAAAGATGGTAATATTTGTGAACTTGGAACAGAACAGACTTAAGACCCAGCAATTGCTAATACTGCCTACCATTCTGGTGTTAGTCACATACCAAAGGTGTTGATATGTAATACTTATTGTTGTGTTATTTTTACTGCATTTATAATCTGCATCCTCCTAAACATATCCCAGTCAGCTAATACTAAAGCAAAAGGTAGAAAATATTATCAAATCATGTATAAACCAAGTAAGTTGTGCACATTGCCTCTAAAAAGAGAAGACAAGTTGTATCTCACTCATGGATACATACTTGAATTTGCACTGCTATGGTACAAACAGTTTGACTAATGTTACTGATTGTGTTGTATAGAGATGTGATTGTTGGTGGATGTTACAGTATTATGATTGAATGATTACAGGCAACTGAAAAGAAGCAGGAGCTAACTATATATCCATGGTGCATTAAACATTAGTGAATCATTTTTCCTAAAGGATTTCTATTGGTCAGTCTTTTTCCCGCTTTCTGCTATTAATTCATTGACTGATTTGCTTGCACACTCTGAAAGTGCTCTTTCAGAACATTTTGTATCACTGTACTTTATT
Organism: Ptyas mucosa; assembly: GCA_012654045.1. Lineage (NCBI taxonomy): Eukaryota > Metazoa > Chordata > Lepidosauria > Squamata > Colubridae > Ptyas > Ptyas mucosa. The sequence goes on from WNWU01000072.1 coordinate 3,325,279, forward strand.
ATTCACCTTGAAGAGCTGTACAGAATTTGTAAATTAAAGTCACCTTCTTGTTTCAGGTTTTCATTTATTTTATGCTAAACAAACCAATGACATTTGTTTAATTTAGTTTCAAGGTATGCTTTTCTTAAAAAAACAACTAGTATTTTTTTATCATCCATAAAATTCCAAAGACACTTTGAGTATAATAATCTCCTTTGCATAAATTTTATAAGAATATGAAAAAAGAGTTGACATAGTAGAGAAAGCACTCCTACCCTTTCGCCTGGGTCACCCTTACAGCCAGGAGGTCCAATCCGCCCCATCTTGCCCTGAAAGCATTAGATATAAAAGGAGGGATTGTAAGCAACATTAAACAGGGGTGAGGTGAAAGAATCACAAAGGTACTTAAATTCCTTCTTCAGCTCCCTCCACCAGCAATTCAGGGCCTCTTTAGTGAATGAACTGGGGAGAGATTGAACCAGGAGGAATGAGCTGCATTTCAGAATGGATAAAATAGAATAGACTCATAGGGCTGGAAAGGGGACTTTCAGGTCTTCTACTCCAACCCTCTGTGCATGGCGGGAGACCTTATATCAGCATTTCTATTTTTTTCATCCTCCCAGGGGTTACATAAGTGTAAAACATCTATGTTAAATCTTAATTCATTTTAAGCGGTTTAAAGGCATTGTAATAGAACTTGTCATTTTCCCACTGAATGTTAATAGCGTTATCCTGTTAAGCTGCAAAACGTAAGGCTGGGAAGTTGCCTGAGGCCTGTTTTCCATGAACTGCCCTACTTTGATTTACAGTAGCAGCAAATGATTACAGGCCAAATGCCAAGAGAAGGGCAGAAACTCAAATCTAAAAAAGTTGTGGGTGATAAGGTGATAACTCATAGGGGCTCCACTAATTTTGGATGCATCTCAACTATTCAGAATCAATACACAACATGGTGTTGGCAAATTTTCAGACAGAACAAATGACTGTTTTTATAAATTAAATAGTTATTTTCTTCCAATTAAATTAAATGAAATGAGGACGTGGATATTTGAGTACCTCAGGAATGAGACAGAAGAACTTGCCAACAAGCAATGGATATTCAGTTACAAAATGAAAGGGAAAACTAATGATCTGTCTGGGCCACTCTCCTATTTTAAATTGCTAATTAAAGCTTATATTTAGGAAGCTCATTCTCTTTTAAAATGCCTTTTATCAATGTAAATGAAAGACCGACATTATATTGCTAAAAACAACATTACCTTCTGTCCATCAGTGCCATTTCTTCCAACAGTACCACTAGCTCCCTGAAATCAAAGACCAAAAGCATTAGAGAGAGCTTTTTCCATAAGACCAATAGTGAAATAATGTCTTATGTTCCTCTGTCAAACCTTACCTTTCGTCCATCTGCTCCAAACTCTCCCTACAAAGGATATAAAAAAACAGCATGAGTCAAGTCCTGCTTCCTTTAAAAACAGCCACAACAGTGTGGCAGCTAGTTAAGAAATTATTTGGGACAGAGTGAAATATTTCTGTGTCACTAAATATTATCCTAGAATAAATGACATGGAAGATCTTCCCCACTCCCTTTCAGTTGCAATGTTAAGCCCTGCCTGGCCAATTGGGTGAAAAAGAATTTTTTTTAGGGATAGAAGTTTTACCAAGAAAGTCACATAAGAAAGTCACAAATGATAACATAAATAACATCCCAGCAATTAGCCAGACAATATTAAAATCAAAACACAACTGCAGTTTAAGAGCATTTCAGTAAAGCACAGGACCACTGCTTATTTGGTGATTAGGACTGAACAGTGCTTCCAACATGAAAACCAAAAGTACTTCAGGCATATGGGGGGATCCTCAAAGCACCTCTTTGTCACTCCTTCAATAGCTACCTCTTTTCCTAGGAGCTCCATAGTGCAAACCAATAACAGCCCAACCCGGAAAAAGCTGCTTTGGGTTGAAAGAGTTGTGCTAGAGAATATATTTCTGCTTCCCAATCCAAAGCATTGCTCTGTCCTAGTGGCAGAGGTTCTCCTGCATTCCAGGAACTTGTTTCAGGTTCAGCCCAACCCAGGATTGCAGGTTCTGCATGCAGGTAAAGACCTTTTGCCTCTATCTCCAGGAAAGGTGACAGGGAACCCGTTGCTCAGGGCTCTCCTTGAAATGCAGAATTATACGAAATAAAGCATTCTAATTATAAAGCACACTTCCCAAAGTTTTCTGAATGTGTAAAACTACCTTACCTTTTCTCCTTTTAGACCAGGAATACCCTGGAAAAGAAACAAAAAGTACTTTCAATTAGTGTTTGTAGATATAGTATAGTTTAGTTCTGATATGCTATTCTGGCTAAAGTGAATTGACTTAGATTTGTTAATTAGTTGATTTAAACAAATAAATTTAAGTAAATGATTAGTTTGGAATTTATGCTCTCCCAACTTGCCTCAATCTATTTTCTATGTCTTTTCCTCCTGTTTGGTCCCTGGATTAGACGATACACTTAAGGTTGCTTCTGCAGGCTATCAGTTACTGTGGAACAGTCATGCTTTGCAGGCGATTCCCACCTGACTTCCACCAGGTTTTCACATTTCCATTTTTGTTTCAGTGCTCAGAAAATCTCTTCTAACTTCTCTACTGAATTCACACAACTTTTCATTTTCTTTCTATCGTCCAGTATTTCTCTTTTTGGGACATAGTTCAAGTCTTTCATCAATGTTATTGGGAGGGGAGTACCACACCTTTTTCTTCTCAGTCTATAAAACCTAAGATAAACTAATTGTTCCTAATTCAGGAATTTTTAGATATTGAACAGGATAAAGGAATAGATAACACATCAGCCCAATAACCATTTACTTGAGTTAATTATCTGTCCTATTTTGAGAATCAAAATAAATTTGGTTTCTGCAGCTTTAATGATTACTGGTTACTACCAAGATCTCTCTCTCTCTCTCTCCCCCTCCCTCCCTCCCCCTCTCCTTCTCTCCCTCCCTCCCTCCCTCCCTCTCTCCCCCTCCCCCTCTCCTTCTCTCCCTCCCTCCCTCCCTCCCCCCCTCTCTTATTTGGTCAAGTTCTAAGCACAAGAACAAGCGAGACCTAAAATTATTTACCTTAGGCCCAGGGTGTCCAATTGGACCTTCAATTCCTGGATCACCCTATGTGTAAAAAGAAAATGCCATTATTAGTTGACATAATCTGCATAATATGTTCATTTACCTTAGACAGGCAATAATACATATTACTTACATTAATTTGAACAAGGTAATAGTTGCATTATGCGATATTATTAATTGTACCAATTTTATCAATTTACATTATGGTTGCAATCCTATATACATTTACTTGTGAATTTAATATGATTAATCTATAACATTTGGAATAGTAATATATTAGTGATCGTTTCTGCTTTCAGACTGAATAAACCTATATGACAAGAATACAAAAATATTTTAAAAGAGTTGAAAGAATTGTGTTATATTTTTTACAAGCAGTGATGAATATATTTCTTTTGCCCTATCATTGCATTCAACTACATCAAATGTTTTGTTTATTAGTGGTCAGTGTAGAATGAAAGCAAGCAGCAGGAACAAACTATACAAACTGCTTTCATACATTGTAAAAAAGATATAGGCTTGGCTCTGGTGTATTGTTAAGCTGTGGTGAGGTACATTAGCAAGTTGGAGAGTCAAATGTACTCTTTCTCCTCATCTTCCCTTTCCATTCACAAGTTCTGATTGCCAGAATTATCAACCAATGTATGATAAAGTGTGCGAGACTGAGGCTTATTCACTGAAAGTCACACCACGTTACAGCATAACATCTGGGTCAAGCCTGTTCTTCATTCTGATCCTAACAGAAGGAGATATGGATGGAAAGCTAATGAACGAATGGAGGATGCACACATTTCTTTAGAGTCCAGTTGCCTTCTACATGCACACATAATATATAAATAAAGACACACACATCTTCAATATCAGTACTAACATTGCCCCATATAGGACAGGGATATTTTTGCATTGAGTGGAAATGTTCTGTTAGAGCATACAGACTATAGGCTGACATCAATATAATAACATGCCTATTTCACTGTTGAAGTGATTCTGGGAGGCTTACAAAATGATAAGCAGAAAATATAAAAAAATTAAAATCAACGAAGATTAAATAGCGACCAAAAGCCAAGAGGATGGATGACACAGGCTTGAGGATCTTCTCTCTACCCTGTCAGCCACTCTCAGCATAGAACATCCCCAGCAAGATCTTCAACAACAATGATATGAATCTTATTGAAAGTGCATATTTAAGTGTGTGGAATCCTAATCTGGAAAGTGCCCTCCCCAGCATGGCTAAAATGGGCTTCAATTCTTTGACCCCTAATGAGAATATAATCTGTATTTAGAAATCTGATGCATTCCACTTAAACTTCTATTATTAAAAGAAAAAAAGGAGAGAGAGACTCTGTATCATGATCTAAAAGAAAAATTAAATGGAACCTTTTGATTTTCTTTATGAATTAGGGGATTAGAGGAGCGTGATAAATGAATATACACAGATTATATAAATAAATAAATTCTCATTAAAGCAAGTTGAAAATCCTACAACCAAAATAATATACTGACTAAACATTCTCAAAGGAATTCAGATACTGATTGAGTATCACAGGCTAATTTTAGAATTAAATGCCATCCTAAAACTGGCGTGTAGGTGAGAGTCTAATTCAATATGATCTTGTGTAGTCCATGTTCAAAGAAACAGAAATTGTATAGTACTTATTAGAATTCTCCCTTTTTCCAGTTACTTACTTGTCGTCCTTTTTGCCCAAGAAAGCCTGGAATCCCCATGTTCCCTTTCGCACCCTAAAAGTAAAAAAAGAAAATAATTAGTTCAGAGATTTCCCATAAAACAAAAAGCTGAATCAACTCCTACGCTCACACATCATTTCATGTGACTTGTTGGCTCAGGCTTTTCATATTGTATCTTTAGAGACTATTCAATGTCATGCTTTTGTCCAACCTACAAATCTGGAAGAAATCCCATCCAAATCTAAAGGCTAAGATACTGATAGCAATGATTGCCGCTCACTCAAGGGATCAACCCTGAAAACAGGAGATTACTGAACCTGGTTGCTGCTATCAAGGAACCATAATTGCCAAAGTACCTGGTTAAATAATAGAGGTAGATACTAGGTGTTTAATATTGTTATGTAAAAAAACTGACTCAGACAGCACGCTGTTCACTTATTGTATACAAAGAGAAAATATATAAATGTTGTTGTTTTTTTTAAAAAAAAGAAACCATAATTGCTAAGGTTCCATGTGCCCACTGCTGTTTTATGAGTAAGTCCAAAGTTTCCTGGCCAATTTCCTAAGCTTCTTGAAATGTCTCGGCAGATTGATCCTGCAAGAACATTTCTAATTTAAAAAAAAAAAAACGCCAAAGAAGATTGATGAGACAAGATGCCAGCCTTTGGAAGCAAAGTTGAAGGTCACTTGTTCCAGAAAAGAGAATATAGGATTCTAGGCTAGGGCTAGGAGACTTACTTTTGCTTCTTTACATACTGCTCTTTGCAAACATGTAAGAAACTGAATTGCCAATGAATTGCTTATATTCTAAATACAGCAAATACTAGAGAACTATGCAGCTGTAGAGGAGGTAGATTTATAGGGAATAGATTGCAATTCTCAGTTACGCAACTGTCTAAATTATGAATGTAAAAATCTGGTACAATCACAGCAAAAGTTGACTCATCAATTGTGGCATGAGTCTATCGCACTTGGCTCAAGAATTTCATATAAAACTTATGGAACAACATATACCTTATTACAGAAAGTTGTATATTGGAAGAATGATTATTATACAAATTTGTCTACTAATCCTCTTTCCCTACAACCCAAAAAGCAAAAATTAATATCAGAAGTAGTAGTATTAAATGAAATATAATCAAGTTTACACAGAATTGTACATCTTTGTGTTATGTATCAGATTCATAAAAATGCTGATGTTAAGGGAATGTATATTAAAAAAAACCCAAATGTATTTTTCCCTGCAATTTTTAGGAGACAGAATTCAGGTTAATCTGTATGTACATAGTCTAAAGATAAGTGACTGTGCTGAATTATTAATGAATTGTGATTATTGTATAGACTATTGTATCTATTGTATAGATTTCCCCAAAGCTACAATCCATTGTTGCATGATAGTCACACTCTTGAAATTGTATCTTTGGTATTTTTAAGCCACTAATGTAGGGTTTCTGTTGAAATCCTTAGGAGGTATAATACACAATCTGTTCTTTCTTCTTACATATTTATTGTCCCTTTGCCCTTATATCTTTACCTTTTGTCCTTGAAATCCCTTTGGACCACGCGGACCTTGAATTTCAAGGCAGCTCATTTTATAGCACTAAAAGAAAAAGAAAATATAAGTGAAGATTTCATAGTGAATTATATGGTTTCTGTTCTTCTACAAGGATATCTTGGAGCTGTGGGGCAAAGTGGGGCAAAGTTATATTTAAAAGGAGGACCATCATGTTTAATCAGCCTCATTAAATAATTCCACTAAAAGCATTTTTTCTGCTCCTCTTTTTATAATATTTCTTGAAGGAAGGCTGTCTAATCTGATATCATGCACTTGTGGGTCGCCTTCTGGATATGTGAATTGCACATCCTTTTCTAAAGATTTTGCAATAGGAAAAATAATTCAATTTCTGCATATCTTGTACTCTATCCCTTCGTTAATATTTCTGAAGACAAATCCATAAAAAATTAAGCTGGAGTGGATAGATTTCTATGACACTGCAACTCAGCCCAGAATTTATTTTCTGAAAAAGAAGTCTCATTGCATCAGAAGGGGTCTTCTTCTAAACAGAATGCCTCGTTGGCAGTGATTCAAAACCTGCAGCTGCATATGGTTTCCCAAAGTTCCTATTCATAATATTGTTGTATGGACACAACTTGTACACTTACCTTTGTAAAGGCATCATGTTTCTGTTAGGGAATGAACAAAAATAAAAGAAAATTATAAAACTGAAAAAAGAAACCAGCATAGCTCTTTCTTTTGAATGAGTCTGGTTAAGCATGTTCCACCAATGTGTACTCCATGCAAAGTTTGGTTTTTCTCATCCCATTTTAAGGGAGTTATGCAGATTTTATGGCTTGTGAGAATTCTTGAATTATTAAACACAACAGATGGAGTACGACTATTTTAGCAATAATGACTGGTATTCTGTTTAACTTTGTTTTTTCTGCTTGATCCTACTTGCGATCAAACCTCAGGCTTCAGATTTTTCATTTTGCCTTTGACATGGTAATCCTAATGCTTTCAAAACTGTGGATTTTAGAAGCAGAGAAAATTACAAAATATAAAGAAGACACAATTTTGTGAAAGAAGTCGAAGATTTGATCCTGGACTTTTCTTCTGTGGCAGACTATACATGACAATACTAAAGGGCTCAGATGCCTGTACAGCAGTGTGCAGAGCATGGGAACAAACAGAGAGAAATTAAAATCCTAGTACAGAGCAGGGGGCAAATATGACATTGCTAGTATTACTTACTCTTGGTGGAATGGGACTTAAGAATGGAAGGTTATGATTTGTTCAAAAGAAGCAGACACAACAAAAGGGAAGAGGGAAGTCACATTATTCATAAAGAATTACTATATCTATATGGAAATTTATGACACCAAGGTAAAAATCCTTCTGAAAGCATCTGAGTTAATACTAAGGAGAAAAGAAATGATGATACTGGGACAGGCCAACCCATCAGGCAGAAGCTATAGATAAAATGCCAAACCAATAGCCAAGATGCCCAGGAAACACACTATAGTACTATCATAATTGGGAATGCTATGGGTATAATATATTGTACTTAATTTTTAAGTAAGGCACTTACTTAATGTTGACCACAAATTCCTACTTGATAAAATGAACAATGCCACAAGGACAAACCCACTACCAGATGGTTTTGCAATTGGTTGAACTTCAACTCTTCAACTCCTAGTCCTTAATAGGTCTATTTCTACAGGGGAAGAATTCAGCATTCTGTCCTAGGCCAAGTGCTCTTCAACACTTCGAGTACTGTCCAGTTTTGATCAACATAATGCAAGACAGAGACTGAGGATGTGGAAAGAGTGCAGAGAACAGCAAGAAAGGTGGTGAGAGGCTTAGAGGCTAAATTTATGAAGAATTTAGAAGAATTATGTATGAATAGCCTAAATAAGAGAAGACTAAGGAAAGGCATAATGACAGTGTTTCAATAGCTGAAAGGTTCTCACAGGGAAAAGTTGGTAGGTTTGTTCTTTGCAACATCCAAGGACCAAAGGATGTAAACTTTACAGAGAGAGATCCAAACTTGAAATAAAGAGGAATTTCTTGCCAGTGAGAGCTATTGAGGAGTGGAGTAGCTTGACTTTTAGAACTGCAGATGCACCATCATCTGGTATTATCAAACTAGGGTTGGACAGCTAATTTTCTGGGATTGTTTGAGGATTCTTGCCCTGGGTAGGAGTTTGCACTAGAAGACCTCCAGAGTTCCTTCCAACCTTATGTGTCTATGCTTAAAACCTATCAGGTGATTTTGCTTGATTTGTATTGCTCCCATGATAGACATAATTGGTTGTATCAAATTAAGCATATTCATACATTGTGTTAGGTATACATTGATTATATTATTTACATTATTTTAACCTTGTACAGGTTTATAGTAATATCTAGTATGATTTCCTCACATTTATTTCAATATTAAAAAATTAAATGTTTAGATCTATGTGAGACTAACCATCCCTCTGTTCTCTCTCTCTCTCTCTCTCCCCCTCCCTCTCTCCCTCCCTCCCTCCCTCTCTCCTCTAGTGCTAGTGCTGTGAAGAACCACCCTCAAGGGGATTGCAGTCAGAGTTTGGAAAAACAAAAGGAATTATGGGCAGAGTTTACGCACAAAATCTGGGATGGCCACTCCATTTTTTTATTTTGTATTATCTAAGAACAAAGTCAAGCATCACCTTAAATTCTGGAGCAGGACCTGGAATCCTGCATAGGAAATGCCTCCTTAGAGATTTCTTCAGGTAGCAGGAACAGGAATAATCTCCTTTGTTCTCTCTTCCTGTTCATTTCTTCTCTAAAATATTTTGTTTCTAATGATGGCCTGAAGTATTTTCATGCAAATTAAGCCAATTAGTGCTTGGTTTTTAGAAAACCATACCTTGCAGCTCCCACCTTAGTAGACTGTCTACTAAATGATCTACTAAATGATCCAGTAAAACAATGTTTTAACACAATTCTTAGGTATCAATTCTTACCATAACTTGGATGATCTTATCCATAGTCTCAGTATCTTCATCAACACTGCCTTTCTTTAGGGTGGCATAGTTGTTCCGGAAAAGCTCATGTGGAAGGCTGGCAATTTCCTGGAGACCTTGCTCATAGATTTTCTGGCTGGGGGCCACTGCAAAGAGTTTGATCCCTGCATCTCGTGCTCGATCAGCTTGCTGCTTCATCCCTCCACAGGGACTCCCTGTCACGTGGCCATCAGTGATCACAACGGCATAATTCACCCCCAGTGAATTGAGAGGCATCTGAGCCGTCATGTTGGAGAGAGCACAATCTGTAAAAGTGCCCCGACCAATGTAACGGATTTTTTCCAACCGATCATTGAATATCACCTTGTCTTGGGTTAAAGGACTAAAGATTACCACTATATCTGAAAAATGAAGTCCCCCAATTTGCCAGTTTATGGATATTTGTTGTTGGTAGACCTCATTGGCCAGCTTATTGACGAATTGAGCAACAAACTTCTTGCTATGGTTCACTAAACTCTCAATAGGGTCAGTCTGAAGGGCAATGCTCTCAGATGTGTCAATGACAAAGTACACTGTGATAGGACACTCAGTTTTATCTGTATAAAAAGAAAAAGAGAAAGAATGTGGTAAGGAGACTAGATACATACCCATCTAGAGGCTTGCCAAGTGTTCCTGGGGAATGAATGAAACCCCTGGAGTTTGTGTAGATTTTCATTCCTATGGTGCAGTAGCTGAGTTAAGGATCAGTCCCTGAATTGACTCTTACAGCTTCATGAAGACATGAGATCTCTCCCTCCCTTTTTCCCAAACCACATTCTCCAAGAAGAGATAATCATTCTGATCTCCATTACAGGATAGCATCAGTATGTAACATATAGATTATAGAATATTGCATGAGCCTTATTTATTTCCACTTGGAACATGTATTCCTTAAACCAATGAGGCTAATCTCAATTTACAGACAGTAAGTACTGTCTGTATGAGAGTTTTGGTCAATACAGTATCTCAGCCTAAAGTAATCACCCAAATAAACCTCAGGAATTAACAGAATTATCAGAAAAAGCACAAAGAAAGAACTGAAGTAAATTGAGAAACTATGTTTTTTACCTGCACAGGAAGTTCCTTCATCATTTTGAGCATTGAGGGGGACGACAGTCGTGCAGAGTAGAACAGCTAAAAAGGTTTGTGAGAACATCCCCACAATTCTCCCGTCTGCTTCACGCGCTGCTAGAATAGAGTCAGCACAAAAGTTAAAACTTTGTGAATTGACTAAGGCACAAAGTAGTGGATGCTGGTAAGGTGTCTTACACAGAGTTTTAGTCCACCTAGTTCAGCAGAATTCATATGGTAACAAAAGCAGGACAGACTAAAGAGAATAGAATAGAGCTGGAAGGGGCCTTGGGGGTCTTCTAGTCCAGCCCCCTGCTCAAACAGAAGAGACTCCTCAGTAGCCTGTGAGCTCAGCCACTTGCTCTTTAGATCCATGTCTCTCCCAGCTGGTTAAAGCAGTTCAGGGGGATGTTGTGTGAGCGAGTTCTTGCAGTGATTAATTCTGCTTTGAAGGAGGGGGTTGTTCTTCACCTCTTAGAGAGGTCATGTTTCCCCCTCCTCAAGAAGCCATCATTGGATCCCAGGATACTGGACAATTTTCATCCAGGATCTCACCTCTCTTTTCAGGGGAAAATGGTAGGGAAAATGGTAGTGCAATACTTTAGAGGGCCTTAGAGGAAGCAGATTATCTGGATCCTCTTCAGTTAGGATTCAGACCTGGCTATAGGATGGAAAAGGCATCGGCCATGCTTTTGGGGCCCACAGATTCCATCTTTGGTGTTAGGTGGGATTGCACTTCCCCAGAGAGAACCAGTGCACAATCCGAGGGTCCTCTTAGACTCATAACTCCTGCTTGATGAGTAGGTGATAGCTATGACTAGGAGGTCTTTCACATAGCTTTGTTTTGTGTTCCAGTTTTACGCATTCTTGGATCTGCAGCCAAGATTGGACTATTGTGATAAACTTTACATAGAGCTTACTCTGAAGAGAGTATCTCGAAGCTTCAACTGTTACAGAATGCAACAGTGTGGGCATGTGCACTTCCAGATCAGCACAGGTTACATCTCTGCTCTGCCAGCTGCATGGGTTGCCAGTTTACTTCTGAGTCCAATTCAAGCAACTGGTTTTGACCTTTGAAGTCTTTCGTGGCATTGGATCAAGCTATCTAAGAGACCAACTCTCTCTGGCTATATTTATTTATTTATTTTATTTATTTTATTAAATTTATATACCGCCCTTCTCCCCGAGGGGACTCAGGGCGGTGAACAGCCATAAATAAAAAAACATATATACAAAATTTAAAAACCAAATAAAACCGAATTAAACGTTGGCCCCAATATTTAAAATCCCAATTTACAATATTAAAACCCCCAAATTAAAATATTACAATTTAAAATTTCTAAATTATTTTACAACAGAAGGGGAAAAGGGAAGAATTAGGCCAGGCCCGCCTGGTGGAACAGGAAAGTTTTTAACTCACGGCGGAAGGCACGAAGATCCGGGATCCTCCGTAACTCTGGGGGGAGCTCGTTCCAGATAGTGGGTGCCCCCACAGAGAAGGCTCTCCCCCTGGGGGCCACCAGCCGACATTGTTTGGCCGACGGCACCCGGAGGAGCCCCTCTCTATGGGAACGTACCGGTCGGTGGGAGGCTATTGGTGGTAGTAGGCGGTCCCGTAAGTACCCGGGTCCTAAGCCATGGAGCGCTTTAAAGGTGGTAACCAACACCTTGAAGCACACCCGGAAGACCACCGGGAGCCAGTGCAGCTCGCGCAGGAGAGGAGTAACATGGGAGCGCCATGTCGCTCCCATCACCACCCGCGCGGCCGCACTCTGCGCCAGTTGGAGCCTCCGGGTGCTCCTCAAGGGGAGCCCCATGTAGAGAGCATTACAATAGTCCAGGCGAGAGGTGACAAGGGCGTGAGTGACCGTGTGTAACGAGTCCCGATCCAGAAAGGGACGCAACTGGCGGATCAGGCGAACCTGATGAAAAATCCTCCCGGTCACGGCCGTCAAATGCTCCTCAAAAGACAGCCGCGAATCCAGGAGGACGCCCAAGTTGCGCACCCTCTCTGCCGGGGCCAATGATTCACCCCCGATAGTCAGCGATGGTACCAGCTGACTATATCGGGACGTCGGAAACCACAGCCACTCGGTCTTGGATGGGTTGAGTCTGAGCCTGTTCCTCCCCATCCAGATCCGCACGGCCTCCAGACACCGGGACATCACTTCAAGGGCATCGTTGGGGTGGTCTGGGGTGGAGATGTACAGCTGGGTGTCATCAGCGTACTGGTGATATCTCACCCCAAAACCACGGATGATCTCACCCAGCGGCTTCACATAAATGTTGAACAGGAGGGGCGAGAGGACCGACCCCTGAGGCACCCCACATATAAGGGGTCTCGGAGTCGACCTCTGCCCCCCTGTCAACACCGACTGCGACCGGTCGGAGAGAAAGGAGGAGAACCACCGTAGCACAGTGCCTCCCACCCCTAGCTCTTCCAACCGGTGCAGCATGATACCATGGTCGATGGTATCAAAAGCCGCTGAGAGATCTAACAGGACCAGGACAGAGGAACAACCCCTGTCCCGGGCCCTCCAGAGATCATCAACCAACACGACCAATGCCGTTTCCGTGCTGTACCCGGGTCTGAAACCCGACTGGAACGGATCCAGATACGTCGTTTCATCCAGGTACCGGGGAAGCTGTTGCGCAACCACACTCTCAACAACCTTCGCCAAAAAGCGAAGGTTGGAGACCGGACGATAATTTACCAACATTGCTGGGTCCAGGGAAGGCTTCTTGAGGAGAGGCCTCACCACCGCCTCTTTCAAGGCGACGGGAAAGTCACCCTCGCCCAACGAAGCATTTATAATCCCCTGGAGCCAGCCGCGTGTCACCTCCCGGGAAGCCAGTACTAACCAGGAGGGGCACGGGTCCAATAAACAAGTGGTCGCATTCAGCCTGCCCAGAATCCTGTCCACGTCCTCAGGGGTCACAGGATCAAACTCAGTCCAGATAACACTCACAAGACCTGCCCCTGTCTCTCTCCCCGGGACTACCCAGTCGGAGTCCAAGTCTTCCCGAATCTGAGTGATTTTGTCATACAGATACTGAACAAAATCCTCAGCTCTACCCTCCAAGGGGTCCTCCCGCGCTTCCTGATGAAGTAGGGAGCGGGTCACCCTGAAGAGGGCGGCTGGGCGATTATCTGATGACGCAATAAGAGCAGCAAAATAGTTACATTTAGCTGCTTTTATCGCCACTAAGTAATTCCTAATATGGGATCTCACTAGTGTCCGGTCAGATTCAGAACGACTGGTTCTCCAACTACTCTCTAGGCGTCTTTTCCGGCGCTTCAACTCCCTCAACTCCTCGGAAAACCAAGGAGCCAGTTGAGATCGGCGCCGGGTCAGAGGCCGCAAAGGCACAACCCGATCCAGAGCACCCGTAGCCGCCCTATCCCAGGCGGCCACTAGGTCTCCGGTCGAGGTGTGTGCCAGAGCCTCAGGAAATGGCCCAAGCTCCATCTGGAACCTATCAGGTTCCATCAGGCACCTGGGGCGGAACCAACTAACAGGCTCCGCCTCCCTGCGGCGGGGTGCAGCGGTTTGAAAGTCAAGACGAAGGAGAGAGTGATCTGACCATGACAAGGGCTCGATGACTAAGTCCCCTATCTCAAGGTCACTCAACCACAGTCCAGAGGCAAAAATCAGATCCAGTGTGTTTCCCCCCATGTGGGTAGGGCCATGAATTAACTGGGTCAGGTCCATAGCTGTCATGGAAGCCATGAACTCCCGAGCCACCTCCGACGTCTCACCGACAGATGGGAGGTTGAAATCCCCCATGACCATAAGTCTAGGGGTTTCAACTACCACCGTGGCGATAACGTCAAGGAGCTCGGGCAGGGCTGCTGCCACGTGGCAGGGAGCCAGGTACGTGACCAGCAAACCCATCTGAACCCCATGACCCCATTTCACAAGGAGGGACTCACAACCGGTCGTCTGAGGAACTGTGGCCTCCCTCGGTCTCAGACCTTCTTTAATAACAACCGCTACTCCCCCACCCCTGCCCTGTGACCTTGGCCGATGGAATGCAAGGAAACCTGGTGGGCACATTTCAACGAGGGGAACCCCCCCCTCCTGGCCCAACCAGGTCTCCGTAATACCTGTCAGGTCCGCTCCCCCCTCACAAATAAGATCACAAATGAGGGGGGCTTTATTTACTACGGACCTGGCATTGCATAACATCAGCCGAAGGATCGGGCCCTGAGGGTCTGTGCAACCTGGGGAACGGGTGGAGTCTTGGGGGCCGGAGCGCGCCACCGCTCATAAGCAGCGGGTGCGCACTCCCTTAACTCGATATGGCCCCCTACTCCCGCCATATCTACCCCTCCCACTCACGGTAGTGATGTTCCAGACACTATCCAGACAACCTCTAGCTCCCCTCTCAACCCCAGGATCCCCTCCTCCCATGCCATGATTCCTTACCAGGCCTGCCCCTCCCCCTCCCCTCCCCCTCCCCAGAACCCCTTTAAAATTTAGTTAATTTAGTTAATGACAATTTTAAAAACCCCCTTAGCCCTCTCTTGGCCGCATGCCACCTCTCGGGGTTCCAAAACCTGTCATCGAGGTAGGCCCTTGATAAAATAGAAGGCCAATCCTGCGAGAGGGGGGAATCTCGCAGACCAAGAAGTTCAGCTGCTGAGTACATGTTGCTTCAAGAGGATAGGTGACCACATCCCCGGGTCTGCATAAAAAAGATAAAAAGGTCCAGGGGAACGCAAATAAAATGGGGGCATCCACAATCCGAGTCCCAGACGACTGTCCCCTCACAACAGTGGGCAGGGTCTCTAGCCAAGTCGACATAGTTCAAGGGGAATACAATCCAACCGCCCTCTCACAGTGGTTGGTCAGATGGTCAGATGATCAGTCCCCTCTACTGGTGCAAGGCAGTAATAGACCAATGCTGGCTATCGAGCACCTGCCCCACTAGATCTGGTAAAGAAGGCATGCTGTGGTTGGGTCACAGGAGACAAGCTTTTTCTTCTGTGGCGCCACCTTATGGAATCTCCTTCATTTTAAATCTCCTACCATAGAGATTTTTCTCTTTCCCCCATTCTTGACTGATCTTGTTCCATAAATTTACTACACTTTTATGGGAAATCATAATTAAATGAGAAAAAACACATTCATTGAATTAATATGGAAGAAGGGATGGAAATGTCTTATTATAATCTGAAATTTAAATCAGGATATTTATTTCATCCATTTTGGGAATACTTGGTTTTAGTGGAAGTTATCTGGTACAAATCCAGTATGAATGTGGCCTGATGGAAGAACTATTTTATTTATATATTTTTATTTAATGAACATATACAGCCACCCATTGCCCAGAGATTTCTGATGGTGACAGAAATAAAAATTTCTGCCTGGCCTAATTTTTCCCCTTTTTCTGTAAAAATAATTTTAAAATTTAAATATTTTAATATTTGGGGTTTTAATATTTTATAATTGGGCTTTTAAATAGTCGGGGCCATTGTTTAATTTGGTTTTATTTGGCTTTTAAATTTTGTATGTATGTTTTTTACTTTTGGCTGTTCACCGCCCTGAGTCCCCTCGGGGAGAAGGGCGGTATATAAATCTAAATTAAAAAAAAAATTAACCAAACTACACAAATCCATTAAAAAAAGGGGGGGGCATGGTTCTAAAAATCCCACCACATCCGATATAGCTATATCCATACCAGAACTCAATCAATAACCTGGCCCTGGTACCTAAGGGAAGAGACAAGTTTCCACAACCTTCTGGAAGACCAGCATGATTGGAATGTCCGTATCTTACTTTATCCTAAGTTAAACGAAGTATGCTTCTAGTCTATATCTAATAAAATAAAACGAGGACTCCCTCATACAAAATATATTTTGCATTAAACATTGGGGTGCATACAAAATAGCTGTATACATAATGGCAGACTTCGTGTGATGACATCATGGTACAGATTTCACCATTTTGGTGTCTCTAGCTTGTTACAGATGCCAAGAAAAAAGGTATAATTACATCAGAGTAGGGTTACTTCTCTCAACAGCAGTTGGGGAGAAGGGAGGTTTTCGATGATATAGCAGTTATGGATTATTGGGCAAAGTATCCAAAGTCCTATATTAAGAGGCTGCTTTTGTACATTTTCTGAGAGATACTACAGCAGAAGTTTAAGGATCGACATTTGTGGGATTCTCTAAATCTATAACAGTATTTTTCACCCCAGCTGTCATGTTTTCAGTGTACAAACAATAGCAATAGCAATAGCACTTAGACTTATATGTATAACACTTCATAGTGCTTTACCACACTTTCTAAGCAGTTTACAGAGTCAGTATATTGCCCCCAACTATCTGGGTCGTATTACCTACACAAAACATGTAAAAGGTTAAAATCATGGCAACTGGACCAGTTTATTAAACTGAGACGTTTTGTTACTCATCCAAGTAACTTCTTTAGTCAAAATGACAATTTTTGGTTAGGCATAGAGTCAGAGAGTGGTTGAACTAACTCTTGCAGGGGGTTCTCCCCAAAATGAAATGCAATATGTAAATGTAGACTCAATCATTCAGGCCAAAAGCATGTAAAAGGTTAAATCATGGCAACTGAACCAAAGTTTATTAAAGTTAGATGTTTTTGTTACTCATCCAAGTAACTTCTTTAGTCAAAATGATCTTTTACATGCTTTTGGCCTGCATGATTGAGTCTACATTTACATACCTCCACGAAAGTTCTACCTGGCAGTGAGAGAGTCAGGCCTGATTCACTGACATTGTAATATATTCATTGGCATTGTTTCTGGAGTGTACTATCTCAGCATGCAGGGCTTATTTTCATGAGTAGTATTAAACAAAGCCCCCCCACCCCCACCCCAGAGAGCAATGCCCTTTGTATGTCAATGGAAGGAATGGCATTTGTTTGGAAGAGCATCCCATCATGCAATCAATCTCCCTGCTCACACTGAAACACAATCAAGGATTTCCCCAACCCCCACTGTGGCCCCAGCCTCATCAGGAATCAGCCCAATGACTTGTCCAAGACCATCAGTGAACTCTGGAGGTGAGCAGAACCTTCCAACTGCACAACCCCTGCATCACTTCCCAGGCCACATCCTGTTCAAGAACAACCTCCCAAGGTTATTCTAAAAGGGGAGCTGGAACCATGTATTTTCCAGGAGGCCTAAAAGTGCAGTTCTCAGCAATGTCTTTCTGATTTCATCAGATATTAGGAGCTTCACAGATTGGTTTTGTTTGTTTGTTTTTTGGCTTCTACACAATTACTTTTAAGAAAAAATAACTTTAAAATCTATATCTGGATTTTAAAACGCACTGAATGTTCCTGAAGTATTTTACGTATTTTCCTGAAGTATTTTACGTAAGAAAAATAATGAGGTCATAAACGAGTGTTTACCTGTTAGAAGCTCTGGTTTGGTCTATATATTCACACATTATAAATACATTCTTCTACAGTTCAATAATTTTTTTTTTTTTAATTTGATTTATATGCCGCCCTTCTCCGGAGACTCAGGGCGGCTTACAATGTATTAAGCAATAGCCTTCATACTTTTTGTATATTTATACAAAGTCAGCTTATTGCCCCCACAATCTGGGTCCTCAAGAATATTTTGCAGAGACAACGTTTCAAAAGAAAGGAAAATAATCAAGATTGCAAATAAAAATTCTTTCCCAACCCTGATACTAAAAAAAGGCAATGGACAAAAGCTGAAGTCTTTTTCAAACAGAAATAAACATTGAGCTGCATACTGGGCTGTGGCTTCTCCCCATAACTTGGGTCTCATAAAGTTTAGAATTGAGGAATATAAGCTGTTAAGGAAAGTAATATTTTACCCCTACAAATCTGATTTGATCTGCAGCCATCTGCAAAGTCACTACACAGTTGGTTCTTAGGTTTAAAGTGCTTATATTTACGATTAAACAAATCAGGCATTTTCAGGCCTGCAAATCAAGGAATTCCAGCTGTAGTTTGGGTCTCTAATTTGCATTTTGTCTTTATATGGAAAACAGTTTGTATAGGTCAGTTAGCTCTCCGTTATGTTTAATAGTGAGGCCCACAAAATTTCAGAAATATGTGGAACTTCAAACAACCTTTCCCAGTATGCTATAGTAGGTTGTATTTCTCTGCTGAGCAAAAAGCATAGTAATTATGTAAGAACAAGCTATTATAGATGCCCAGAATGGAGATATTTTAAAGTTTTCATATTAACAGCTGGTCTTGATTTTGTTTTCTTAACAAAAGGAGACATTGAATAGTTCCTCTAACATTGACCATTATTATTAAGAATATTCTTCTCTTCTCTTCTCTTCTCTTCTCTTCTCTTCTCTTCTCTTCTCTTC
>WNWU01000072.1:3345041-3380919 GCA_012654045.1 Ptyas mucosa
GAGTTGGACCATAACAAATGCTGAGTGCCAAAGAACTGATGCTTTCAAATTGTGGTGTTGGGGCAGATTCTTGAGAGTCCCTTGGACTGAAAGATCAAATCAGCCAATCCTAAAAGAAATTAACCCTGGTTTTTTTTTTTTTGGAAGGACAGATACTGAAGGTGAAGTTAAAAAAAAAAGTATCTGTCCTTCCAAAATATCAAAATGAGGATTCATTCAAAAAATCCTGATGTTGAGAAAGATTTAAGGCAAAAGAAGGGGACAGCAGAGGATGAGATAGCTGGATTGTGTCAATGAACATGAATTTGGCCAACTCTGGGAGACAGTGGAGAAAAGGGGAGCCTGGCATGCTGTGGTCATGGTCAGATATGACTTAAGTCTGATGAAGAGTCAGATATGATGTAGTGACTGAACAAATTATTTGTATGATGCAAATATCTTAAGCTTTATCAAGTGCTGCAGCCAAGTATCAAAAAGTATTATACACCTCAAGAATGTCAAGGCCTGACCAATGTCATTGGAAAAGAGGGAATAAAGAACACATTTGTGGAAGTCAGACAATACAAAGTGTCTGGCTTTTCCTTTTGACAGGAACACAAGTGATTTTGTCAATGCTGATAGTATTCAAGTGGTACTACAGTTGTTTTGGGATTGCACTGATGGTGCCTGTTACTATTGGTACTACCTTTGCTTTCTTTTGCCACAATTATTCTACTTCTACATGTAGGTCTTCAAATTTTGTGATTTTCTCCAGTTCTTTCTCTTCTCTTCTGCTGTCTCCAGGTACTGCCATGTCCATTATCCAGACTTTATCAAATTTTCTTAAGTCTGAGGTCTTATGTGGCAGGTGCTTGTCTATTGGAATTCTACAGTCAGATGCTTTTTTCTATTTCCTTTTATCTTTATCTTTCTGCATCTTTTATCTTTTTTTCTTTACTCTGTATTAATTGTGGTTACTTTTTATACTCTTTTTAAAACTTTTAATACATTTTTTATATATAAAGAATTTAAGTCTGTTTCACATATGTATAAAAAGCCAAATGAACAAAACCTCCCACTAGTTACTATCACTTTTATAATTTGACTGATGTAGAATCACTTTCTCTTCCATCAAGGAGAAGAGTCATATTAGTCAATGGTGGGGGAAAAAAATCAAGAGTCTGGAGGCCCCTTTTCCAAACAACAGAAGACACTGAAACTATGGAACAAAATTTATTTGCAAAAAAATCTCAAAAGTGAACATTTGTCAGTAAAACAAAGTGGTAAAATGAATATTGATTACAAAACCATACAAGCTGTAATTCTGAAATTGCTTCATTTTTTTAAAAAACCATACTGAATTCATAGCAACAGCACCATTGGAAATACTATATGAAACCTGTCCAAACCAAGTTTGAATATGTAAACATATCAATAACGTAAAGCTCAATTTGTGAAGTGATTGTAGCACCTTATCATAATATCATATTGAAAAAAATAAGATCCTCTGACAACAAGAGTTCTGTATAGGCTTCCAGACAATTTCATTTAAAAACTATTTAGATAATGCCAAACTATCTTCACTGGATTAAAAATCTCCACTGCTGGAGAGTTTAAGAAGAGACAGGACAGCCATTTGTCTCAAATAGTATTGGGTCACTTGCTTGAGCAGGGGTTGGACTAGAAGACTTCCAAAGTCCCTTTTGACTCTTGTTAATAACTCTTTCAATCACATTTGTAAGTTCATTGAATCTAAATAATATCATGGTTGATTAAATGGCTTGTACCTTCTTCTCCAGTTCTAGACTGGGCTAGATATTGTGACTTATTATTGCCAAATCAACATCATCACCACCATCACGTTTTGAACCAGATCATTCACCCCATGTACCCTCCCTTAAGTGACAATGGAGGGCAATAAATATTCTATGGAACTTCTCTTGTTACTAAGAGCAGAATAATTTTTCTGGAGCTGCCTAGCTCAGGAAATGCTTACCGTACTTTATTATATTATATCTTTTTAGTTACAAAATTGAAAAAAGGAAATGAAGTCATGTGGCATTTTATTCTGAAAATAAGATATTTATATTCATGTGAGGAGTACTAATAGGGATAAAGACAGTACTTTTAACATTCCCAGTTAGCCTGGTTTATCGCTCGTCAAATATGAAACAAAATTCTTCTCTTGGTTACAGTTATGAACTAGAGTGACAATAAATCAATTTGTGTTTCTTCCTGTAGGCTGGAGGAATTCATGGACAATAAAGAAAAGAGGAATGGACAGGGATAAACATAGCACAGCCTGAAAGCAAGGACAAAAGATTATGGCTCTGTATAAAAACATGGGTTTCACGGGAGGTTAACAATTTATTCCTGAAATCATAGAATATGCACTAATTTGCTTCTCTAGGAATCACCTCCTCAGATTATAGCTAGTTTTCTGGAGACAGTTTGATAGAATACACCTTTCAGCAAAGATTGATAATCGGGTACTCTGAAAAGGTGGCGCTCTCTGTAGGCCACATCATCCTGAGCCGCTGTTTGGGAGACAAGCAAACGTAGGTTGGGCTCATTGACTTGTGTGCCAACAGCAAGTACATATATTTCAATGTCTGCCTGTTGAACATTCTGGACTGCTCTCTCAATGGCATTTTCAGTGATACCTTGAGAATTGCCATCCGAGAAGATCAGCACCCTCTTAATAGCAGGACGAGAGGACCTCCGAAACAGGTTGGTGACATAGTTCAAGGCTGCAACAACATCTGTGCCATCATTTATAAATTCCATTTTGTCAATTATATCAGCTATCACTGTGTAGTTCCGTTGAAAGTCCACCTCCAGTTTTTGCTGTGTGTTGCCACTGTACTGGACAACAGAGATGCGCACAGAAGCCCCTGGACTTTTCTCAGCTGATATGAATCGTTCCGCAAGACGTTTCACAAACTTCTTGGTGATATTGAAATTATGGGCCCCAACACTGGTAGAGCTATCCACGAGAAGTGTGATATCAGCTGACTTAGCAAAAGTAACTGAAAAGAGAAAAGGTTATTTTGGGGATATCCCTGCTGCATATGTTTCAACAATTTGCTTTCAGTAGTTGCCTGAGTGCAAACCACCTTCCCCTCTTTGCATATCCCTGAAAAGTTTCTAGAGACAGCTTAGACTAGAGCTCCTCAGCATAGGAGACTGAGTCATATTGGGATGAACTGGGAAGAAGCTCTCTTCCAACACTGAGTGTAAGTAAGCAGCGTTTTCATTGAAGCAAGAACCCTCTTGCTGATCCGGAGCAATTTTCTCTTCCCTGCAGCTCTCTGAGGCCCATACCCCAGAGGTTGGTGGGGGGAATGCTGCCTTCCCCTGGGCACTCATTGTATAAAAAAGAGAAGCAGAATAACATCAGGGATTATGGACTTTTCTGTTATTACACAATACAGAGGCACATTGACTCTATCTAATGTTCTAGAATCCAATTTATTTGGGAATTAATTAATAAATGTTGCATATAGTTAATACCAACAAGAGATTTTTAGCATTTGATTCATATAGTTAAAATTATATTTCTTTAATAGCACTTTTACATTCTTATTAGGGAGGCTGGAGCAGCTGCAAATGAAGCAATTGCAAAGCATGTCTTGTGCTTTTGTGATTTTCTTCTCCATCATGTATAGGAAATGAAATTAGGACACTAAGAGACTCAGCTTTCTCTTATCCTGCTCACAATGGAATTTTAACAGAAACGTTAAAGAAAAAAGGCCAGGAAATATTGGCTGGGCAGACATCACTCTGGTGACAGGAATACTACCCAAAATGGCTGATGAATAACAAATTGCAAATGACTACAATTTACAATATTGTATTGCTGCAGCTGGCTGAAATAATTTACCCATTTTGGCTGGACATGCTGAGATGGAAACAATCCAGTCAGGCTCCATGAAGCAACCCAGCAAAACGTTTTATTAAATAAGGCAATATTAAGTTTATGCATGGAGCAGAGAAATCAAAATAAAGTACATACAATAGTATGGGATACTCACTTGGGCAGGTATAGTCGGGACATTGTTTTTCTATAAAACAAAACCAAAAAAAATCCCATTAAAGCACTCCTGAATACCGATAGAATGAAATAGGTATTTTGTAATTTCTCACCAGTCTAAATTTCTTCATTGTAGTTAGGATTGTACAGCTTAGACTGCCACTGTAACCAAATGGCAACTAGCCTTAGCTGTCATTTTATTGATTTTATGCATGGCTTTTCCTGCAGAGAGGTGAATTCAGTACATCGTTTCCCAGCCTATCTTTGATTACAAATGCAAACACAATTAATATTTGGTAACTTTATTAAAAGTGTTTTGCAGACATTAGCACAGAGTGAACTATTTAAGAAGATGTTTCTTCTGCGTCAATATAAACTTAATTTAAAATAGTGCTAAGGTAACCGCTTGCATCCCACAATTGTCATCTCCTTATTTTAAAGTAGTCAGTGGTCCTTTAACAAGAGTTGAAGAACCAAGAAAATAACAGGTTTGATGCTACCACAGGTGGGCTTCAAAACTCCAGACAATCATTAGAGGGCAGAAACAAACAACTCTAACTTTTTGCACCCATCTAATGGTTATGCAGCAGAAAGCAGTAGAGACCAAAAGCAGAGGTCTGGGAGAATTGTGGGAGAATGGAGGGTTGTAGAAGGCAATGGGAAGTGGTGTGGAACAAGCACAGGACGGTGTGGGGAGAGAGGAAGGGACATTGCAGGCTTCATTGGAGATGCTAGAAGGCTGTGCTGTTTCCCTCCTGTTTTAGCTAAACCAAATTAGCAGCATATCAATTTATTCACCCACCTCGACAAACATAAGAGGTAACATTCTGAATGAAGTTGTCATCCAGCAAGGCAATATACTCTGGTTGGGTAAATGTGAGGCCTCCACAGGATATTTGACTTAATTTTTCAGAATCTGGAGGATCTTGGAAAATATCTCTAGAACCCACAGGGACAACCTAAAGAATAACAGATATTATAATGCTTACATTTAGATAAATGAGTGTTATAAAGGTTCTCTGGTGCTCCTAAAATGTGAATGAAACTTACTCTTCACTTGAAAAGTTTACGGGAAGACTGCAGCAATATTCCTAAAACAGTAATACTACAGAACAAATATTTGTAGATTTTGGGTAAAAACACCACCATAATGTGCACTGTCTTTAAGGCAAGAAAGCAGTCCCTTTTAGAGAGTCCAAGATCAATCAAGTCTTATCAAAATTCCAGGGCACTAAGCATATATACAGATTCTTTAAGGAACATGAAAGGGACTTAACAGTCAACGTTACCTTCTCATCAACCCCCATCATATCTAGATGGTTTCTGGTAATTTGCTTAAAGAAATGTTGTTCTTATACAGTCTATATCTGTTGTCCTTATTACAAAGACATATGGTTTCATAAGCTTTTGTTCTCTCTCTCTCATCTACTTACCTACCTGCCTACCTGCCTACTTATCATCATCCATCCTGCCTTTATTCCTTTTTTAAATAAATAACTCAAGTCGGCGAACATACAGTATATAATACTCCTTTCTCCTCCCACATCAACCCTGTGAGATGGGTTGCACTAAGAGAAAGAGCAACTGGCCCAAAATTACTCAGCCAGCTTTCATGCTTAAGGCAGGACTAGAACTCATAGTGTTCTACTCCTGCCTAGTGTTCTGGTTTCTAAGTTACCACTCCCACCACTTCCCCAAACTTATATTGATTTCACCTTATCATCTCTTTCACAAAGTACATTGATGGGTGTTCGATCGTGTATTACATCAGTCCGTCCATCTGTGATGACAATGATAACTCTTTTGTGAGTGTAAAACGGGGGCAGACGTTTTTTGGTGTAGTCAAGAGCCTCTCCAGTAAAGGTGCCACCAGCAATCCAGTGAAGGTTCTTCACAGCCCTTGCAATAAAGCATCAAAGGAATCAGTCTCAGCAAATTGTACCTTATCCAGTAAAGCTTTATACTTTATAGAAGATTTTTGCATTCTTTCTTTCAGAAAGTCTAGTTTGTGTTTTCATTCCAGAAATTTGAAACTAACTAATACAATAATAGCAATAAATTAATCTAATCTATTGTAGCTAAGCTCAAAATCCTTGTGATAGGTACCTCATCTGTTAATAAAACAATATTCCTAACTTGCCAAGACCCAACCGCAAATAAAGCATTTCACTGGTTATTTCTTTTTAAAGCAGAGAACATCTGAGCAGGATATTTTTCAGCTACAGATCAGTGGGTGGTAATGGTATGGAATTAGGAAAGGCTCTATCTAAGCTATCCAACAGAACAGATGTTTTGTTTTTGGAATGAATGCAACAAACTGGAGGAAATGACAACTGTTTGTCCAGAGAATGAATGTGGTGTCTTTCCAGAAAAAAGTTGTTGTAAATATTTACATGAATACCAGATAACATATAATGAGAGAACCCAAAGGATGCATCTTTGTCTATGTGAACCAAATAACATTAACCAGCTAGTTCTTATTCATCATTTTGCTAATATATACCCAAATGTCAGATTTAACACTTATTTACCTTATTCATCTTTTGCAGATGACATGACTATGTCAATATTACTGGCACATTATTCTATTCTCTCAATTATTTTGCATAAAATCAACTGGAGAAGCTATGTTTGTTAGTGCACACGTTTTTTCTTTAAAACTATGGCTTTTGCATACAACTTACCTGTACACAATACTCCTAACATTTACATTTTTAAAAACTGTCCATATTCTAATTTTCTTAAGAATGCATTTCTAGCATGCTGTGACACATGCATGCAAAGACATTCAACCTCCTCAGACCTTTGAATGGAGTTCTGGTGGAATCCATGCAGCGCTGATTGTTTATTTTATATTAGTTCCATCTTGTTGGCTGATGGGTTTTCAGACATAGAAATACATATAAACTTTCTTTTGCATCCCTATCGGCTCTTTACTGATGTAATCAATCAGTTGTGGCCCACTGACAATCAATTGTGACCCCCTGTAATAGCTAGATCTTTTCATAACTTTAAGACATTGAAATGTTGTCTCCAATATACTGTATGCTTCCACCAAATCCAGTTCTTTTCCTTTCTTCTTACTAAAGAGCAAGGCAACCCACAAAGTGTCCAAGTGCAACTTAAAAATGCTTTTAGATTGGCTTCTAATCATGGCATATAATTTGACAATCCCACCAAAAGAATAGTTTGTGTCTCATCCACAGAAGCATATGATGGATCCTAGCAAGCAGCTTTTTGCAAGTAGTAGCTATTCATATTTGAAAATATTTTTTAGAAAGTTACCATATTTTTCGGAGTATAAGATGCACCGGAGTATAAGATGCACCTACCTTTTTTGGTGAGGAAAAGAAGAAAAAGAAATCTCCCTCTGTCTCTGAGCAATTTTGCCTCATTGCAGCAAACAGCAAATAGCCTGCTTTACTTTCATTTTCGTTTTCAGCATAGCTTGATTAGCACAAGGAGAAAAAAAATCTGCTTCAGCAATTTACCTCTTTGCAGCAAGCAGCAGAGCCCTGCGCAAAACAGCTGAGAGTAAATCAGCTGAGAGTCAGGAGGCTGATCCAATCAACTTGTGCTAATTAGGTTGTGCTGAAGCTGAAAGGAGATTTTTTTCTTGTTATTTGCTTGCAAGGAGGTAACTGCTGCGAGGCAGAGGCCAAAGGGTGGGGGCCAGTGGGTGGGCGGGGCTACATTCTGTGTATAAGATGCACCTAAATTTTCACCCCCTTTTAGGGGGGAGGAAGGTGCGTCTTATACTCCGAAAAATACGGTAAATACACAATACGCCACATAAAAGGCAAAAAAAACAACAAGAAGAATTATTTTATCTGTTATGAACTCACTCCTTGAAACCTTGAACATCTCCATCTTTCATGAGCACCAATTCCTCAGTTCCACCATGACTATACTGCACAATAGCAAGATTGGAATCTTCACTGGAAAACTGTCAAAAAAAAAATAGTATCCAAGGAATAGTTGTAACTAAAACCAAAAATCAGAGATTACACTATCTGGACTATGGTAGCTCCAGAGAAACCTGTCTTAAGACATTTCATGCATTAAAGTGCATGCTATTCAACAGTTGTTACTAATTATTAGCCTTATTCATAGAGATTCCATTAGGGAAAAACTTGGGGGTAGAAACCAGGGTACTGCTCAGCACAATGGACAGGAGGACCCAGCTGATAACACTGAGCCCAGAACTTGGATCATAGGTTGATGCAGTTGTAAGTCAAGACATCACATGACTGAATTTGAAGTTGCAACCATATTTTACAATAGTCATTAAGCAAATGTTGGAAACTAGCAAAAATGTTTGCTAGTTATGGTGACTAGCCCATGTGACTAAGTTATGGTCACATGCCCATGGGAGACTACAATCAACCATAAAAGGTGACCTATTTACCAAGTACACAAAATACAATAATGTGACTGCAGGGCCATGTGTAGCCATCATAACTCCAAAAACAGGTTGTATATAGTTCTGGGGAGATCTGTTGTAACTTTGACCAGCTGTTAAGCAACTGGTTGTAAATCAAGGAATAATTGTACTAAGACTTACCATTACATGTTCTTCTGTGCGCAGCCTGTCAATAACTTTAATTATAAAATCCTTTGCAATACCAAAATTCATTTCTCCAATACTCTCAGAACTGTCTAGTACGAATATAATATCAATGGGACCACATTTACATTCTGTAACAAAACAAAGGATACTGTAGAATCACACACAGAAGCGTGAAAATTGTATTTTCAGAAGCTTATACAACCAATAGCATTTATAGCATCAAGAATAAATAAAAGGTCTCCCTGATTATTTAAGGCTAAATTCAGGTATGTCAAATAGCTTCTGGAGGGAAATGGCAGCCTGACAATGTCCAAAGCTCTCCAAAGTGAGAAGAGCCACTGCAGCTTTGAAAGCCACCAAAGAGGGGATTTCTGCGCAGACTTTACTTCCCTAGGTCAAAGGGAGATCAAGAAATTAACCACATCAGATTCGAACGATAGTTCCTTTTGATTAACCTGCAGAAAAGTTGTTGCAGCCAGATCAGGAATTATGTTACTGGGACCCTGGATTTATGCCCCAACTGCAGCAGAGTCCTTATAACAGTGGTGAAATCCAATTTTTTTTATTACCGGTTCTGTAGGTGTGGCTTGGTGCATGTGGCAGGGGAAGGATACTGCAAAATGTCCATTCCCACCACACTCCAGGGGAAGGACACTGCAATATCCCCATTCCCTCCCCACTCCTGGGGGAAGGATATTGCAAAATCTCCATTCCCACCCCACTCTCGGGTCAGCCAGAGGTGGTATTTGCCAGTTCTCCGAACTGCTCAAAATTTCCTCTACAGGTTCTCCAGAACTTGTCAGAACTTGCTGGATTTCACCCCTGCCTTATAAGATTTCTAGTTTGTTTTCCCCATCTCTTAATCAATTTAAGAAGTAATTAATTACAGCTGCAGATTTCTTTTGCAGCAAAGAAAAGACTCTGTATTGTGAATTAAACTTTCTTTTGAGACTACAGAAATACAAGAGAAACTTTGGTTTAAAGATTTAAAATTTATTGGCAAGTAGCTCAATTAAGAGAGGACCTCTGAAAGGGTTCAGCAACTAAGGGGACAATGTTTATGTTTTAATCTGCTATTTTTTATTTTTACAGGTAGTCCTCAATTTACGACCACAACTGAGCCCAAAATTTCTGTTGTTAAATGAGACATTTGTTAACTTTGGCCCA
Organism: Ptyas mucosa; assembly: GCA_012654045.1. NCBI lineage: Eukaryota > Metazoa > Chordata > Lepidosauria > Squamata > Colubridae > Ptyas > Ptyas mucosa. Next base: position 3,354,791 of record WNWU01000072.1, read on the forward strand.
TTTTATGACCTTTCTTGCCACAGTTGTTAAGTGGATCACTACAGTTGATAAATTAATAATCCAGTTGTTAAGTGTATCTGGCTTCACCATTAATTTTGCTTGTCGGAAATTTGCAAAAGTTTATCACATGGCCTTGGGACACAGCAACAGTCATAAATATGAACCAGTTGTGAAACATCTGAATTTTGATCACATGATCATGGAAATGCTGCAAAGGTTGTGAAAAATGATGTTAAGTCATATTTTTCAGTGCTGTCGTAATTTTAAATGGTCACTAAACGAACTGCTGTAAGTCGAGGACTACCTGTACTATTTTTTACTTTTGACGAAAGTGCTTTGATACAAATTACTAAGTTAGTGAAAGAGAATAGTTTAGCATAGGAATGTCTGTCAATTATCTTTAAGTTCTGTGTAACAAAAGATAAGGCACCAGTGGTAAAATTAATTTTTTTTTACTACTGGTTCTGTGGGTGTGGCTTGATGGGCATGGTGTGGCTTGGTGGACATGGCAGGAGAAGGATACTGCAAAATCCCCATTCCTTCCCCACTCCTGGGGGAAGGATATTGCAAAATCTCCATTCCTACCCCACTCTGGGGCCAGCCAGAGGTGGCATTTGCCAGTTCTACGAACTATTCAAAATTTCCGCTACCGGTTCTCCAGAACCTGTCAGAACCTGCTGGATTTCACCCCTGTAAGGTACCATTTTCAGCTTTTGACTGGAGACCTGATATCTGGACCTAATGGACAATCCAGTTTGTATTTTATGTTTTTTAGGATGACATATTTTAAAAAATAAATGTATATGTTTGTATGTGCATGTGTGTGCATGTGTGTGCATGCTTGTGCGTACATATGTAAATAAAATCCGAGTTGCTATTTTATTTGGGGATTTTTTTTGCTTCTGTTTTGTTCTGGAGGTTTTTGTCAATCAATTGCAAGTAACTAAGCTAATTTAAGACTTCTTGTCCATATTAAGGGGCAATTTAGAAAAAGATTACAAACTATTTAGAATGAACCCATTCAAGAGTTGGGAGCAGGTAAATTTAATTCTAAATCAGGGCTTAAGACTCATATTTTAATTATATAAAAATTAATAAATATTTCTATATAAACTTGTAAAGAATTAAAGTCTAATAAAAAGCCTTTGAAAGAATAAATAATTGCCTCCCAATATTTGTCAAATCTCAATCATCACACACAAGTGGATATTTGCTTATGATATGCATACAAATCTCAAAATAACTGACAATATAGTGGATAAGTAGTTCTGAATAAGCAGTGCAATATTTAGACCAATATTTTGATTAATTTGTCAACTGGGGATTTCTGAATATATATTTCAATAAATGTACTGTCAAAATATCCTTCTCATGACAAATACTGAGAATGAACATGTCTTGTCTGGTTCTCTTTTAAGCTACTTTTTAAACTAGGTAATAAACCTAATCATGAATCTCTATAGCTAAACAGATCTGCTGATTAATTTAACATTCATGCAGCAGGTAACTATAACAATAGATTGAAAAAGTGATGACAGCAGCAGGCAGTCTTACAGAAATTAATTCTAGGATTGCCTGCTACTGAAGAATGGTCTAAAGAATGAATTTCCATCTAAATCTTTATACACGTGATGAAAGAATGATAAAGAAATTTCAAATAAGAAACTTACCACAGCAAGCTGAATTGGTTGTGGGAGGAGGGGTGGGGGTGGGGGAGAGAGGAATAAAATGTATTGAGAAACACAAACTTGGCAAATACAAAGAATGCTGAAATACATCCATACTTCTGCTGTTTAGCTAGGGACACAATTTAAACAGATTGGAAATGTTTCCCTTCATATTGGCTATATTTTATAATGTTTCCCACATCCCAGTTGTTTAACATACTGCTACATTAAACAAATGAAAATATGGGGAATATAATAAAAATGCTGGACAACTTTTTCAATGTGTGCACCTGTATTTTACCTGCATTTTATTTATTACTGCATTTGCCACAAATGTTTAAGAAAAGAATATGCACACAAAAACTTCATTTTCACTGGTATATAACCAATATAAACATTGCTCAAGAAATTAAAAATGGCATGCAAGCAACACATTAAGTCCTTTTCCTAACAACCCATTTTAGTTTATGAAGTGTAATAATTACAGTACTTTGTCTCATTCAGCAGTAAAGCCATAACATATTTTTCAAAACACAAGAATAAAAACAAACTGATAGCATAATTGCATATTTGTTTTCCAAAACAGCATTCCAAGGCAGCATATTCTAGATTGCTTTCTCTTGTGTATATTGAGAAAATAAATAAGCAAGTAAATAAATTAACAAAGTACTGACATATTAATAATTTTGGCTTATGCCAATTTCTTTTTGGCTTTTAGATAATTTTGATTTTGATGTACATCATGTACTATTGTTATCCTAACTGAATTAAGGAGTTTTGATTCTTGAGCTATCAACATTAATTCTAGGCACCACTATTTGCCAGTCAAAGCTATAGGAGAACAACCGAAAATGGGAAATTATTTGATAGCACCTTTTTCAAGTAATGAATATTAATAAATGGTGTAAGATTTATTAAAAGGCATGAGGCATCTGATTTTCTAGGAATCTAAGCATGCAAAACCTGGGTAACCTTAGGAAACAGAGAAAGGCATCAAACAGTAAATACAGAATAGAATAACAGAGTTGGAAGGGACCTTAGAGGTCTTCTACTCCAACCCTCTGCTTAGGCAAGAAACCCTATAGCAAATGATTTATCCAATCTTTTCTTAAAAACTTTCAGTGTTGGAGCATTTACAACTTCTGCAGGCAAGTTGTTCCGCTGATTAATTGTTCTGTCAGAAAATTTCTCCTTAGTTCTAGGTTGCTTGATCGTGATCTTGATTCTATCCCTCAATTTATGCAGCCTAGAACTGTGTTGGCTTTTTTGGCAGCTGCAGCACATTGCTGGCTCATATTTAAATGATTGTCCACTAGGACTCCAAAATCCCTCTCACAGTTACCACTATTGAGCGAGGTACCACATATACTATAGCTGGGCATTTTGTTTTTCTTGCCTAAGTGTAGAACCTTACTTTTTTCACAATTGAATTTCATTTTGTTAGATAGCGCCCAGTGTTCAAGTCTCAAGATCCTTCTGTATCTTAAGCCTATCTTCTGGAGTGTTGGCTATTCCTGCCAGCTTGGGGTCATCTGTGTTGTGGTCCGCCGGCAGCCTGTGGAGCTGGCAGCAGAGTCGGACAGTGAGGAAGCTAGGGAGGAACATGGGCCAGTCCTGGAGTCTGGGGAAGGCTCGGCAGAGATGGGGCCAGGGCCATCTGGGAGTTAATGTGCTGACCCCAGAGCCTCCACAGTCTGACGTCAGTGAGGCAAAGGAACAGGGGGAGCCAGTTCCCAGTGCGCGCATGCGCACAGCTGCCAGAAGGCAAGAACAGTTAAGACAAAAGGGGCGACTCGGGAGTAAGGCTTGGTGATGATTGGCCCCTCCCATAAGACATAAAGGTGGAGCAAAGGGACATGAGCCTTTGCAGGAAGCAACCTTGTTTGTTCTGGTCGGTTTAAACTCTGGAGCTCTGTTTTGACTTTGTGATCCATTTGGCCTTGCAAAGCTAATTGGTTATTAGGACTTTGGCAGCGTTTCAAGGGAGATAAAGGTAGGTGCTTATCAGCCTTATCCTGAAAGACTGTGGCAGACTTCTGTTGGACTATTCACAAACTGCTTGGGACTCATTACAGGCTGTGAATGAACATAATTCACAGCCATTGAAATAAAAAGAGGGATTTGACCGGAAGCGTCGCAGCGAGACAGTCGGGGAAATAGTGGGCTCTGACGAGCTCCGTGAAAACCTGGACTGACAAGCTGCTGCCGAGGGGTCTTCGGACTGGAACCGTCTCATAGGGATGGGGAAGAAGGAGAGGCACTTCGGAAGACCAAGAGGAGCCAGCAAATTCCTCGAAGGTCAGAGGAAACTCTCTCTGACTCGTCAGTGGGGGCAGGGGCCAATGTGGCCGCCAAGAAGCTGGGGCAACCGGGCTAAGCATTGAGTGGTGACTGGAACAGAGTTTTGAAGCCGGGCGAGTGACAGCCAACTCATAGGCAAAAAAAAGAAAAGAAAAAAAGAATGAAAAAGATTTTTAAATTTGAAAGAACCCCAGTGGAATAACAGCAGCTAATGGGCATGGGGGAAAGGAAAGAAGATGATTAAAGCGGAAATTTAAATTGACAAAAACCTGAAAAGACAATTGACTTTTGAATAAAAATATTTTGAGAACTTTAAAAACTAAAAGAAATATAACCCCATAACTGGGTAAAGGACTGGAAAGAAAGTAAGCAGATCCCTTTTTGAATGTTAGAGAAAAACTAAAGAGTACTTGGAAATTAAGCCCTGGAATAGAAGCTTTGTACCAAAAAAAAAAAAAAAAAAAAAGAGGGGGGGAGGAAACAGACTGTGTAATTTGGATTGGACTCTAAAACTGATTTGGCATATTTAAAGGTAAAAAGAAGAAAAGAAAAAAACTAGTAAGACTGTTAACGTGGATTGAAACAAAATGGATACTTTCTCAGGCTGCTGATTGGAATTGTGGATTCTAGAGAGACACCTTCAGGAGAAATAAGACCATTACAACACTGAACTTTTGTTTTGGGAAAAACCTTGAACTTTTGATAATAGTCGTGAGAACTTCTAAGGAGGATTTGTTTGTCTGCAAGTGGCTTGACTTTGATTTAAAAAAAAGAGGAATACAACGAAACTTTTAATTGGAAAAATATCAATTTGGAAAGAATAAAATGGCACAGGAAATTAGGGAAATGATGAAAATTATGTATCTGTCACTGAAAATGGAAATAAGGGAAATAATTACAATGTTACATGGTGAACTGTAACCTGACGATCCAAAAATTGTGTTAAGAGTATACTCAAGCTGACAAGGAAACAACGAATGAGAAGCAAGACATAGAGATTGAAAACAAAGAAGAAGACAAAGACAACGAGATTGACTATGGAAAATTAAATGATTATGTGGATAGTAACAATAAAAATGAGAATTTTAAAGATTACATTGGGATTAATAATGGAAAAGACGGAAAGGGTGGAAAGAGACAAAGAGGGAAAAAAGGGTGGAATAGAAAGAATATAAAAAACTCAAATGATTACACTGGGATTAACAGTGGAAAGACAAGAAAGAAGCAAAAGGGATGGAAAACAACAGGAAATACAAGGCAAAATAGAAAAGTCCATGACTTTGAGATACAAAATGATTACACTGGGATTAACAGTGGAAAAATAAGAAAAAGGGAAAAGAGATGAAAAATAATGGGAAATATAGGGCAAAATAGGAGAGTTCAGGATTTTAAAGCACAAAAGAAAAAAAGGGGAAAGAAAAAGAAAAAAAGAAAAAAAGAAAGGGAGGAAAGGAGAAAGAATTGAAAGAGGGATATGTTATATACATTTAGAATTGAAATATGAATTGAAGTAAGAATGTATGAATGAATTGAATATGTAATAGTTGGAATATTTTTAATTAAAATTATGGAAATGATAACAATTGGAATATCCTTATTTGAATAGCTAGAATATCTTTACATTTAATTAGGGAAATTGTAACAATTGGAATATTTTTAATTGCATATTTAGAACCTAATTAAAAAAGGAAAAAAGTTGAAATATTGTATTATGAATTAGAGTGTGGTGAAAGTACAAATGATTAAGTTGTTGTTTGAAAAGGTATAAATACATATATTTGATAAAATAATTGAAAATTAGAGAAGATTTAAGGAAATATATGAAAGTTATTTGGTTTATTATTATATAAAGAGAAAAGATGGCTATATAACTAACTGATTTTTATTAAGATGTTGGATTGTATTATTTGGAACAAGATTTAAGGAAATGTATGGTATAAAACAATTGGGTTTATTATTCTTATAAGAAATGAATGATTGTAACACCATATAATTAATTGATTTGTATTAAGATGTTGGATATTGAAATAGCTGACAATGGAAAACATTAATAATTATATTATGGGAATATAAGGAAATACTAGGAATTATATTATGTGAGATTTTAAATTTGAGGGGTTTAAGATAGAGATGAAGGAAAAAACTGAATTTGGCTAAGATTAGAGGTTAGGATGAAGGGTAATATTGGTTTTTTAAAAAATAGGGAGAATAAATATTACGGCAAAAAGGGAATATATGAATTGTAAATTTAGGTGAAATGACTAAAAACTGCTTAAATTTGTGAACTCTGTTCAGAAAAAATACATTGTATGTTTGTTCGTGTGTTTGTGTAAAAAATAAAAAAACTTTAAAAAAAGAAATAAAGAGAGGGGTTTTGGGACTAAGAGTGTGATTGTTACTGCCTCAGGAAGCCATGGTTAGAACAGTCTGCAAATTTGAATGGTTCCCCATCTATCCCCTTATCCAAATCATTGATGAAGATGTTGAAGAGTAGTGGGCCTAAAACAGAGCCTTGGGGTACCCCACTGCATACTTCTCTGCATGTAGATGCAGTTCTATTAAGGACTACACATTGAGTGTGGTTGGTCAGCCAGTTACGAATCCATCTGGTGGTGGTGATGCTGTCTAACCCACATTTTTCTATCTTATCAAGTATTGATAAGATTGGTTATGATCTACTTTATCAAATGCCTTACTGAAGTCCAAGTAAATTATATCGACAGCATTCCTCTGGTCCATTAATTTTGTCACTTTGTCAAAGAATGCAATAAGATTTGTCTTGCATGATCTGTTTTGACAAACCCATGTTGGCTTTGGTTATTACTTTGTTTGCTTCTAGGTGTTTACTGATTCATTGCTTGATTATCTTTCCCAGAATCTTCCCCGGTATTGAGGTCAGGCTGATAGGTCTGCAGTTTCCTGGATCCATTTTTTTCCTTTTTTGAAGATGGGAACTACATCAGCTCTTTTCCAGTCCTCTGGCAGTTCTCCGTGCTCCAGGATCTTTGAAAGATATAGTTCAGTGGTTCTGAGATCACGTCTGTCAGTTCCTTCAGAACTCTGGAGTGTAATCCATCTGGTCCTGGTGATTTGAATTCGTTTAGGGTAGACAGGTGCTCATTTACCATTTTCTTTCCTAGTTTGACTTGTGTTCCTAATCTGTTTTTTGTGGTGCTGTTTTTGATAGGTTGGATTATTTTTTCCCTTTGTGTAAAGACAGATGCAAAAAATGAGTTAAGTAGTTCTGCTTTCTTCCTGTTGCTTGTCACCTTCTTGCCACTTTCTCCCAGCAATGGACCAATTGTTTCCTTGACTTTTTTCTTGCTTTTAACATATTGGAAGAAGCTTTTTTGTTGTTTTTTACTTTTGCTGCAAGCCTTTGTTCATTATGAGCCTTGGCTTTCCTCACTTCATCTTTGCAGGCTCGGGCTATTTGATGATATTCTGCCTTAGTTATGTGCCGCTCTTTCCACTTTTTATACTTGTCCTTTTTGTCTTTCAATTTATCAGAGAGTTCTTTATGCAGCCATGCTGCTTTCTTTTGAGAGCTGTTATTTTTCTTATTCATTGGTATTGTGCTAAACTGGGCTTTTATAATTTCACTTTTCAAAATTTCCCAAGCTTCTTGAGTTGTTTCCCCCTTGAGGATTCTCATCCATGGAATCCTTCCCAACAGTGGTAAAATCCAATTTTTTTTACTACCGGTTCTGTGGGCGTGGCTTGGTGGGTGTGGTGTGGCTTGCTGGGCATGGCAGGGAAAGGATACTGCAAAATCTCCATTCTTACCCCACTCCAGGGGAAGGATACTGCAAAATCTCCATTCCTGCCACACTCCTGGGGAAGGATATTGCAAAATCTTCATTCCCACCCCACTCTGGGGCCAGCCAGAGATGGTACTTGCCGGTTCTCCAAACTACTCAAAACTTCTGCTACCGGTTCTCCGAACTGCTAAAAATTTCCACTACCGGTTCTCCAGAACCTGTCAGAACCTGCTGGATTTTATCCCTGCTTCCCAAGCTCTAAGTTTATTGAAATTAGCTCTCTTAAAGTCCAAGACTCTAGTTTGACTTTGTTCTATTGCTTTTGCTTGCATAATGTTAAATTCCAATATTGCATGATCACTCCCCGCCAAGGTTCCTGTAGTTTCAACACCTTCTATCATTTCATCTCTATCAGAATTAAGTCCAATATGGCTGATCCCCTTGTTCCCTTCTCTACTTTTTGGGAAACAAAGTTGTCTGCTAGGTTTGTCAGAAATCTGATCTTCCACTTGGTGCAGAGTTTGTCTCCCAGTTGATGTCAGGGTAGTTAAAATCCCCCATTACTATTGTGATGTGCTTCCTACTTACCTTAGTTATCTGATTAGCAAAAAGTTCATCTATTTCCTCTGTTTGGTTGGGTGGCCTATAGTATACATCTATAGCAATGTCACACACGCACACCCTTTATATTGACCTGAATACATTCAAGGCAGTTTTCATCATTGTGATCTATTTCTGTAGAGATGTAGTTATTTCTTATATATAGTGCCACTCCACCTCCTCTTTTATTTGGTCTATTTCTTTTAAATAATTTAAATCTCTCTAGCTGTATGTTCCATTTCATCCCACCAAGTTTCCGTAATGGCAACAGTATCATATCTGCCCTCATTTACCATACTTGAATTTCTAATGCACCCTGTTTATTCCTCATACTCTATGCATTGGTGTTTAGACATTTGAGTCCATAATAACCTGTATTGTGCCTGACTTCTCCTACTTCCTTACCGCTTGTTTGATTAGTGCACATGGTATGGCACTATTAAATGATTGATTTTGCTTGACAGCAAGGTTGATATTCTTGCCTGCACAAACATCTTTGTTACATGCACTGATAACCCTATTTATTTTAGATTGCTGGGGACAGAAATGTTCTGTATCAATTAACTCTCTGTCCCTGCTGTTCAGTTTAAATATTTATCCAGAAAATCTGTGAATTTAATGGTAAATAACTCAGTCCCTTTCTTTGATGGATGCAAACCATCTCTTTTATAGTGTTTTTCATTGGACCAGCTGCAGACATATGACTAATATAACCAAAGCATTCCATTTTACACCACTCCACCACTCCTTTAACCACACATTAAACTCTGCTATATGCTGGCCTTTCCCTTTTTGTTCCTTATATACTGGTAAAACCTCTGAAAAGATAAGCCTACAGCCTATACTACTAAGTTCATTCCCCAAGCTCTGGAAATCATTCTGCACAGAAAGTACTGGTACATCTTTTTGTGACAGATCATTTGTGCCAAGATGTATAATAGCATCAACATCACAGTTCTTACTGGCATTCTTGACTATCTTAAAAATACACCTCTTGTCTCTGCTGGTAGTAGCACCTGGCAGACACCTGATCTCTTTCAAAACCTCCATTATCAGGGGTGAAATCCAGCAGGTTCTGACAAGTTCTGGAGAACCAGTAGCAGAAATTTTGAGTAGTTCGGAGAACCGGTAGCAGAAATTTTGAGTAGTTCGGAGAACCAGCAAATACCACCTCTGGCTGGTCCCAGAGTGGGGTGGGAATGGAGATTTTGCAATATCCTTCCCCTGGAGTGGGGTGGTAATGGAGACTTTGCAGTATCTTTCCCCTGCCATGTCCACCAAGCCACACCATGCCCACCAAGCCACACCCACAGAACTGGTAGTAAAAAAATTTGGATTTCACCACTGCTCCATATCCTTTCTCAAATTTTTATCCCTTACAATTGAGTCCCTCTAATAAGTGGCAGTGATGGTAACACCGAAATTATTATTCTCTATTACCATTGCTCTTGAGTAATGCTGACTGAAAGAGTTTTTGAGGAGAATAATTGACTGGGTGTGTAATATGTGTGTGTGTGTGTGTTTCTCTATTAAGGCACCTGGTCTACCCCAACATGTGGGAGGGAGCATTCTACTTCCCTTTTGCCTTTCAGCTCCAATCCAAGAGCCCTCAAGCAGTCGCATTCACGGCAAACCATTTTTATACCAAATTTATATTTCTCTCCCTTTATTTCTTTCAGCGAAATATAAATTTGGTGTATATATATAGATAGATATAGATATAGTGACATATATATTGGTTGGAAACATGAGGAAGATGCCTTCATCCTGCAGTGGATACACAAAGGCTAGAATAATGATAAATTCAATAAGGAGGAAATTGTACTGTATGCAATGAATGTTGCCTTGAAGGGAGTAGTCGCAAGGACCTTTCTGAATATGAAACTTTCTGAATATAAAACATTAAAGATAGATATTCATTTGTAGGATTTCGGAGTTTCTGCTTGTTGTGAATACATGAATGCATGATTTGTATGTCTGGATAATATGTGTGGGGAAGAATTATTTGAGTCTTCCTTTGTATGGTTTATACATTTACTGCCATTCATTTACAATATATGAAGACAATTTTTTGATATATTACCTAAAATATCCAAGCAAATGCATGAATGGAACTTGGCTTTAAAATGTGTCACTTTGCTGGCAATTCAGAACAGCAAAAATAAGTGAAAAGCAAGATCTGGTTCTAATCAATTTGTTACAAGTGATTTGCCATGGTAGCTGTAAAAACACATTTTTACTTGAGGTGGTTCAACTAAAGCAACTTCATAATTTCTATATTCCTATTAAATTTTAAGGAATGCAATATTAATTTGAGAAAAGTTGTATTAATCACATACACTATATTGGGGATGCAGCAGTTGAAAACCTGGAGACTTATTGTATAGTTTGTGATGGTGATTTGGTAAAACCCGTAAGCTGCCAATTCTCATTATGATAACACTTGTTAATCAATGATACTCTTAACTGTGCAAGAACTGAAATAAAATACTTACAACACATTTTCATGATGATATCTAAAATTTCACATTCCTAAAAACAAAGGAATAAAAGTTGGTCTCACTGAGACTTTGGAAATGTAGAATGAACTGGGTCCTTCCCTGCAATCTTGAAGAAAATTCTTTTGATATCCTTACAGTTAATTTAGCAAACAGTTCAGGAAATTTACAGACTACAATTGAACTTCAGTTTCTTTCTTTCAGCATTTTAGTTTAGGGCTGTTAAAGAATGACTGTCATCTGTATCTATTTAGGCACATGTACAAACATACACACACATACAGACTTTTAAGATTGGCTTTTTTATTGTTTAAAGGCTGCAGGAAGTTGCAGCGTCAATTTTTGGCAGCTGAATTGCCAAAGTTTGCTGACATTATCAAATGAGTCATTGGAGCTTATGAAAGGCTAAGTGGAAAGCATGGATTATCTATTCCTGAAATCAAACTTAATAGGTTTATCAATAAAGGAGAATATTTGTAGCTCAAGGTTAAAATATAAATGTATTATGAAGAGTCCTTGGTGCTCTCTGAATGAGTTGTTTTCTTGCAGATGTTTCATTATACAAAGTAGGTAACATGATCAGCGCTAGTATATAATCAGCTATGATGTTACCTAGTTTGGGTAAGGAAACATCTGCAAGAAAACAATCTACTCAGAGAGCATCAAGGACCCCGGGTAATATATTTACATAAGCTTCATTAGAGGGGATATAGCATTTATAGAGAATGATTTGGTATGCAGGAAATAATGAAAAGATCTCTGACATTTTAATTGGTAAATGAAGCTAAATCTTGATTTCTGTGAAAACTAGATCTACTCATCTGAATGTGCATCTGTACTGAAATAATATCAAAAGCAAAGCAGACCAATATCGTATAGCATTAAAAGCTATTTCCATGTTTTAATTTTGCTTTTATTGTTTTTATAAATAATTCAATGTCGTGAACAAACCAATCCTACTTCCTCTTCTTATTTTCCCTTGAACAGCAACTCTGAAATGAATTGGGCTGAGAGAAAGTGACTGCTCCAAAGTCACGCAGCCAGGTTTCTTGCCTTAGGTAACGCTAGAACTCAGAGTCTCCTGGTTTCTAGCCTGGTGCCCTAACCACTAGAGCAAACTGGCTCTCTCATTTGTTGGTAAAGGAAAAAAGGAGTCTCTGTGGATTTTAATCCACTAATCCTTTAAAAAGGGGTACTCATCCCCATTTCCTTAAGCCATTGAGCCAATGTTGTTTGAAGATATTTCCACAGACATGTGGTCAGCATGACATCACACTACAAAGAGGATGGCGAAATGTGGAACACTTTACCTTCCCACCAAAATGGTACCTATTTATCTACCTGCATTTACAAGCTTTCGAACTGCTACTGGCAGGACCTGGGGTAAGTGACGGGAAATCTTTTAGTGTTTTTTAAGCTACTTGTTGGTATATTTCACAAATTGGAATGAAGACCAAGGAATGGGTAAAGCTTAGGTATCCATGAATGAAAAAGGTAATAAATTAATCTAAGAAGGCCTACTAAAAGAAAAGGTTTTCTCTAAATAATATTGAGAATATTTTCTGGGCTTAAAAGAGAGAAGCCACTGACTATGGAACTAACTTTCCTCCAAGTAGCTGAATGTTATATAAAATTGTTCTAAATCTCTCATATCTGCAGTGCTTTGCTGTGCTAAACAGTTTACTCAACTTTCCATGAAAACACTTGAATAGGCTTTGTTGTGTAGAGAGAAGATAAACCACATAATTTCAGTCCTACTCACATCTGGCCCAGGGGGTCCTGGAGGTCCTGGAGGTCCCTAGGAGATAAAATCATGGTAAAGGCTATGAGAAAAATTCTGTTACATACAGAAATTCCAAAGGAATAGAAAGGCGGCTGTGACCTATGGTTGCTTTTGATGAAGCTCAGTTCCCAAACTAGATTGAAGAAGAAATGAAAATATGCTAAAGAATGATGACTGCTAGCTATTGAAGATTCCAGGTTGTTATCTTCCCCATTGCCCTGGACTATATAACTGCTGGCACATTATTTAAAATATAGCCGTTCTCTAAAATACACGAGATAAAATGACAAAGCAAACTTTATTTTTCATCATGAACAAAAACAACCCTTCCTCCCTAATGCTGTAGTCATACTTTTCGACCAGTTGGAAGGACTGCAGCCTTCAATGATTCTAATGATACTAAAACTTGATGTTCTAGTGAACTGAAGGTAATTTTTTCTGCAGGTGAGGCCTTTCCAGAAAAACTCTTTTTCTTATAGAAGCCTTAAAAAATAACGGTCATTTGTACCAGTCTGAGGCTAGGTTTGGGAAACCCTATCCTTTCTGATAGTATTATGATATCATAGCCTGTTACTTTCTTTAAGATCTAAAATGAAAGGAGGGGTGAGATGTTCTATTCTTTGTAATATTGGAATTAATAAGAAGCTTATTTTGCTACTTACTGGATCTCCTTCTGATCCCCTGTAACCTTTGGCACCTTTCTTGCCTTTGATCCCAGGTTCAGTTACCTGGAAAGAGGAAAAAACAAGAACAAGGCAAATTTTCTAAGTGGATGGTGGTGCTACCAGGTCTTTTCTTTTAGAAAACAAGAGAAAGGCTTCTTTGCTTCCTTTTGTTCGAATTTCTAATTACAATAGAATTGAAAATTATGAAAATGACTTATCTAATACATAATTTGGTGTTAGTCCAAATCTCACAAGAGCCTGGGACGGCCTTGAAACAGTTATGCTGGGCCTCTAAGTAATTATCTCATAGTTTCAAACTAGAGGTGCTATAGAAAGATTCAACTCTAGAGTAATGCTTATCAATTTTTTTCTTAAAGTAAAATAAATATCACATTTGATGTTCAATCAATATTCGCTGTGATTATCATCCTGTGTCCAGCAGCCCCATCCACTGCTTTCATGACTTGATGACCAAAGACTTGAATCTTTCCTTGGCTGATGATCCCAAAGACAGACTATATAGATGAGTATTTCTCTTTTTTAAAAAAAACAAATATTTTGTTGAGTTTATACACATACATAAAATAACATTTCTATTAACATCGGATGTGCAGTGTTTATACATATATACAAGATATATAACTGGTGTCACTTAAGCTATTTATTCCTATTATTTAACACACCTTTTACTCCTTCTTTCATTTTATCATTCATCCATTCATACCACCTTCCCCACACAGTATAATAATCTGAATTCTCATCATCATTTATTTCATGAGTTAGTTTACTCATTTCTGCACACTCCAGTATTTTCCTAATTATAAGTTCTTCTGGTGGCAGAACTTTCTCTTTCCAGTATTGTGCGTTGGCCAGTCTAGCAGTTGTGGTTATATGTATTAATAGGTGGTTCTTTTTCTTTCCATAAGTCCTCTTTACTATTCCCAGGAGAAATATTTCCGGTGTCAATTCAATATCTTCTCCAATTATTTCTTGTAACCATTTCCGAATTCTACTCCAATATCTTTTTGCTTCAGGGCATGTCCACCACATGTGAAAGAAGGTGCCCTGACCATAGCCACATTTCCAGCAGTTTGGGTGTATGTTGGGATACATCTTTGCTAGCCTAGCAGGGGCTAGATACCACCTGTGGAACATTTTGTATTGATTTTCCTTATACGTTGCAGCTCTGGTCAATTTATAATTTTTATTCCATGCCTCTTCCCATTCATTAAAATTTATGCTGTGTCCAATATTTTTCTCCCATACACTCATTTGGTTTTTAGTTATATCCTCAGCTCTGTCCTCGTCTAATAGGTAGTTATATAATTTAGCCAAAATCTTTTTTCCTGATCCCATCAGGACTATCAAGCCCGTTGTATCCTAGTTCTAAACTGTATTCTTCCTTGTCTTTCTGGTATCTAGATTTTATTTGTAAATAGGTCCACCAGTCTAGATTTATACCTTGATCTCTCAGGGCATCGTTAGATTTGAGGTTTCCTCCTCCATCTAAAATATCTTTATATCTACACATTTTCTCCATTCCCCACCTATTGGGGTAAATCAGGGCCTCCATCATGGAGAGCCATTTTGGGACTTTTGTATAGTATCGCTGCCTGATTCCAGTCCATGTTTGTATTAGTGAGTCCCTAATTTTATGCCTATGAAAATATGTTTTCTTTTTCTTCTCTGTGTCCCATAGGTATGCGTGCCACCCTCTCTGTAAATCGTGGCCTTCCAGAATTAGAATTCTTTTATTTTCCAGAGTGGCCCACTCCCTTATCCATACTAGCTTGGCTGCCCTGTAGTATGTTTCCCAATCTGGGAGTCCAAATCCTCCTATGTTCCTTTTTCCCTGTAAAATTTTAAAAGAGATCCTCGGCTTTTCCCCCTCCCATACAAATTCCCTAATGGTTTTGTTTAATTCTGAAAAAAATTTTTATCTAAATTCACCGGTATATTTTGATATAAGAATAATAATTTGGGGAGGATGTTCATCTTGATACCCAAGAGTGCCAATTGTATTTTCTTCCATCTATCCAGATCTTGTTTCATTTTGTTGATTAAAGGGGTATAATTATCTTCCTTTAGGGATGAACACCTTATGGTTATCCAAATTCCTAAATATTTTATTTTTTTAACAACCTGTAGTCCCAACGTTTCTTCTATCTCTTTCTTCTGCACCTCGGTTACATTCTTAATTAATATTTTGGTTTTAGTTTTATTCAATTTAAAGCCTGCCACCTCTCCGTATTTGCCCAATTCCTCTAGTACTTTTTGTCTAGATTCTAACGGGTCTTCTAGGATTAGGGCCACGTCGTCCACAAATGCTTGCATTTTGTAAACTTCTTTCCTAATCTTTAGGCCTTTAATTTCCTCATTATTTCTAATTTTTCGTAA
Source organism: Ptyas mucosa (assembly GCA_012654045.1). Lineage (NCBI taxonomy): Eukaryota > Metazoa > Chordata > Lepidosauria > Squamata > Colubridae > Ptyas > Ptyas mucosa. The sequence goes on from WNWU01000072.1 coordinate 3,370,463, forward strand.
CAGGACTTCTAGGGCCAAAATGAATAATAGTGGTGACAGGGAATATCCTTGTCTTACCCCCTTCCTAATCTGGAATGTTTTTGTCCTATCTCCATTTATTAAAATACTCGCCCTTTGGTTGTCGTAAATAGTTTTTATCATCTTTTCAAAATTTGTTCCAAATCCCATTATCTTAATTTGTTTAATCATAAAATTCGAATTTAAATTATCGAAAGCCTTTTGGGCATCTAAAAAGACTAAGGCCATCTGCTTTTCCGGGTGCTCTTCATAATATTCTAGGATATCCAACACAATTCTCAAATTGTCCCTAATTTGCCTCCCTGGGAGGAATCCATTTTGATCTTTATGTATCCAAGTGTTTAATATTTTTTTGGTTCTTTCCGCCATTATACTCATGAATAATTTATAGTCGGTGTTTAGAAGGGAGATTGGTCTGTAATTCTGAATTTGTTTTAGGTTGGCACCTTTTTTCGGCAGTAGTGTGACATGCGCTTCTCTCCATGAGTCTGGGATTATTGAACCCATCAATGCCTCATTGAAAATTTCCACTAATTTTGGTTGTAATGTTTCTTCTATTTTTTTATATATTTCTCCTGGGAATCTGTCTGGGCCTGGCGATTTGTTGTTTTTGAGTTTAGAAAGGGCTGTTTTTAATTCTTCAACTGTTATCTTTCCATTAAGCATTTCCCTCTCTTCCTCTGTTAATTGTGGGAGCTCTGCGTTTACCAGATATTGCTCTATTTTTTCTTCTGGGACCTCCTCTTCTTTGTATAGGGCTTCATAATATTCCCTAGCTCTTTCTAGTTTATCCTCTTCTTTATTTAACAGATTGCCCTTTGAGTCTTCTAATATATGAATTGTCTGTTTTTCATTTTCCTTTTTAAGTTTATAGGCCAGCCACCTGCCCGACTTGTTGGCATTCTCAAAATGATATTGTTTTGTTCTTTTTATTTTTTGTCCTAAATCCTCTTGATCTATGATATTCAGTTTGTGCCTCCACATCAGCCAACTTTCTTTTGCTGCTTTATTTCCTGGATTTTCTTGGAGTTTTCTTTCTGCTTCTCCTAAGTGGTTTAAATAGTCTTCCAGGGACTTTCTTTTTTCTTTGTTTTTATACATGCTGTAAGATATCACAACCCCTCTTAGATAGGCCTTCATTGCGTCCCATACTATTGCACAGGGAGTTCCTTGATTTTCATTTTCTTTGAAAAAGGACTTTACTTCTTCTTTAAGTTTTTCTACACACTCTTTTTCACTCAATAATTTCGCATTGAACCTCCATCTCTGTTGTTTCTCTTTCGACTCTTCCACTTTATTTCTAAGGGGTTATGGTCTGCCCAAGTATTTGGGTTGATTTCTGCCGTTCCTATTTCTAGTCCAAGCTTCTTGGTAACCCATGCAATGTCTATTCTCGACCATGACTTTTGCGGGTTGGAGTAAAACGTATACTGTCTGTCATTTGGGTGTAAGGTTCGCCATATGTCAATTAAATTCAATTCATTCGCTCAGTAAATTTGCCCTTTTATTTTTATTAATTTTATTGCTTTTGTAATCTTTATCCAAATCTACAATTCCATTAAAATCACCTATTATGCAAATTTCATTATATTCCATTTTTCCTAGTTGCTCGTGAAGTTTTTAAAAGTATTCTCCCTGTTTTTTATTTGGAACGTATATACCCACTAATAATATTTTGAAGTTCCCTCTCATAACCTCAATCATAAGAGTTCTTCCCTTTGTGTCATTATACTTTAGCTCTGCTTCAATTCCTTTTTTAACATAGATTACCACCCCCCCTCTTTTTTTCTGCTAGTGAAGTAAATGTTTTACCATATTTTTTATACTCTAAACATTTGCCCTCTTCCTTTTTTATGTGCACCTCCTATAAGCAAATTATGTCTGCATTTTGTTTTGCTAATTTTGTAAGTGTTAGTTTCCTCTTTTTATAGTCATTTAATCCATTAACATTTACTGATATTAGTTTCAAATCATTCATTCCTATTTTCCTTGTCCGGTTTTTAGTTTCTGTTTGTTCGTACGGCTCTTACTGGTCTTGTTTTTTTCCCTTTGGCTTCTTCTTCTGTTGTCTTCTCCGCGATTCCTTCCTTAGTATTCCGCTGGTGTGAGGTTTCCTCTTCTAATGTTGTTGCCTCTATTTCCTCTTTGCTGCTCTGTTCTTCCTCTGTACCTCTCAGCTAGTCGAGGAAGTCTTGCGCTGTACTCAGACTATCTATTTTTATTTTCCTCCCTTGCCAGGTGATTAGCATCCCTTCTGGCAGGAGCCATCTAAATAATATATTCCTTTTGTTTAGCTGCACAGCTAAAAATCTATAGTCCTTTCTCACCTCCCTCACTCTTCTTGGCACCTGTTTTAGGATTATCACTTCTTTTCCTCTGTATGTTATTGGTTCTTCTCTCGCCATATTGTACAAAATGTCTTTCACTTTTTTTCTTGTGAACCTAACATGCACTTCCTTAGGAAGCCTGTTCCTCCTTGCGTAATTTGTCTGTACTCTGTAGACGTCATCCAGTTCTCTGATTATCTCTTGCTTGTCTTGTTGGAGTACTTCTGCAATTAGTTCTGTCATCTTCTCTCCCAGGTCCTCCTCTTTGTCTTCTACAATATTTTGGAAGCGTAGGTAGAAAGACGCCCTGTCCATCTCCAATTGGATTACCGAATCCTCTAGCTCCCTATTTTGCATTGTCAACATCTGGTCCACAGTATCTAATTTCTTCTTGTTTTGTTCTATTCTTAATTCCACCTTCTGAATCCTTTGTTCGTTGTTAAATATTGAGACTTGAATCTCATTCATCTTCTGGTCCAGTGCATGAATATCTGTTTTTAATTCGGCATGAATGTTTGACATTTTTTCCTACATAGCCATCATAGTTTCTTGAATTAGAGTCAATGTTGATTGCATGGTTTGCATTGTTGATGTTGCTATAGATTTTTCCGTTTTTGACAGCCCTTCCATTGATTTCTGGGTAGCTGGAGAGGTCATAGTTATAGTGGGATTGGAGGGGGTCTTTTTCCCTGTTTTCAAAATCGTTGATAACATACTTGTCATTTCTTTCAAGATTATTTTTTGATCTCTAATTATTCTCTCAATGTTTCTCCAGATTATCATTCACTGGCTACCGCCTCTTTTTGTCTAATATTATTTGTTATTTTGTGTTGCTAGTGCCTTTTCTGATTCTTCAGATATAGGTGGATTCTGTTTATCAATCAATATAAGTTTGACAATCTATGTCACTTCCAGTCAATGTCTTAAACAAGTGTCACTTAGTTTGTAATATTGGTAATGGAAATTGATTTGTAATTTATAATTAATTTGTACGTAATTAATTTAACAATTGATAATTAGTTAATTAATAAAAATCTGATTATGTTTGCAAATAATTAATTCAAGTCCTACTAACATACAATGGTTATCTAGCCTCTCTTAATAACTTAAATAGCATACGATACAACACTACTTCCAGAATGAAACACAATTATGATCTATAGCTTAATTTTCTATATCCAACTTAATTCTTAAGGTTAATTTCAAATTTAGGATATTATATAGCTATATATAAATATATTAATATGAATAAATACTATAAATGGGAGTAAATACAATTATATATAAATAAAAAATGCTATATAAAATATATACTATATATGAAAAGAGATCAAACATTAATTAATATAAGAGTTAACAATTCTTGTTGATATTAATATATAAAGAGTCAAAATATTAAAGAAAAAGTTATCAGAAAATATCAAAGTTACTATAGGAATCTGAAAATCTTCTCCTTAATTTCCCTTCCCCCCCTTTTAAAATATGTAATGTTCTTTATTACTCAACCTCCAATCTTCTCCAAGCCTCTCTTTTTTCCAAGTTCATTAATCAAAGTCAGTACTCTATGGTATTTCTCGCTGCTAGATTGTCTGTGAGTCAGCCCTTTCAATTGTTGCTCTGTCAGGTCTTTGTAATGGCTGCACTTCCTGCTCCCTGGTATGATCAGGTACAGTCAGGTCTCCGTCTAGCTTCACCCATCGCTAGTTCTACTGCTATAGGCAACAAAAGGAAAAAGTTTTCCTGGATTCTTATTTCTTTTTACTTGCTGTGCCTGCCAATCCTCTTTTTGTGCAGGTGGTCTCGTCTCGTCAGTCTTTCATTCTCCTTGCCGGCTTGTTGGGCTCTGTAGCCTTTTAATCTGCTGATTGCAGTTGCCGCTCTTTTCCTCTCTGAGCCCTTCACGCCTGACTCCGCCGACTCCTTCTTCTTCTTCTTTTTTAATTTTATTTATATGCCGCCCTTCTCTGGAGACTCAGGGCGGCTTACAATGTGTTAAGCAATAGCCTTCATACTTTTGTATATTTTATACAGTCAGCTTATTGCCCCCACAATCTGGGTCCTCATTTCACCTACCTTAGAAAGGATGGAAGGCTGAGTCAACCTTGAGCCTGGTGAGATTCGAACTTACAGTAATTGCAGACAGCTGGATGTTAAATGCTGCCTTAGTAGGAGGCATTAGCCTGCCTTTCTGATGTCAGATTTCACATAGGCAGGGAAAAACGTGTTAATCCAATTTCAACACTGCATCCTCCGATCTTCCTTGCTTCCCGTCTCGTTGCCGGCTACCGCAGCTTCGGGTTCATCATTAATTGGCTGACTCACGTGTGTTGGATTGACAGAGCCGCCCGGTCTTGCGATAAGCATTTGCACTTCGCTTTCTTGCTCACCTGGCTCTCTCTATCGTCCGTGAGGCTCTCCAGGCTCCATCCCCCCCAAAAGGTTCCCCAAAACACGGTGACTAGCGGTGTTGAGGAGTAGCGATCACTCACTCAGCACCATGTCGCCGCGATCACCAACCGGAAGTCAGATGAGTATTTCTCAACCTCAGCAATTTGAAGATGTGTGGACTTCTGTGTAACTCAATTTACTCCCAAATAATTGGCACAGGGTTTTAGGCTGAATCACAATTGAGTTCCCTCTTTCATATTCTAAATTTGCTGCGGTTGAACAATTTCCCTATTCATTCCAGTCATTTCTAAACTCTAATGCATGGGTCTTTTCAGAATAATACAATCAATGTTACCACATAATTCTCATTTCAAATAAATAGGTAGAATGGGATGAAAAACATGGATTACATACATTATCTAAAGAAGTTGATTCTTGACAAATATGCTCTATTCCATTTTTACCTACTTGTTTACCAGGCTCTCCAATTTCACCATCATCGCCTTTGGGCCCAGTGTAGCCTTTGGTTCCCTAAAGAAGACAAAGCAACGTTTAGGAAAAGCACATAAAGTATGTGGGACTGACTCCTGCAACTGACAGTAGACAACTCCATTCTCCTAAGTCTTCTTCAGAAAAATGGCACTTGTTATTTTATTTTATTTATCAGAATATTCAAGTGCAATACAAGTAAGATTTTGGTTTCCATTCAGTGCACTGTTATTTTTAAACTATTTATTGTATCAAATAGGACTGCTGGCAAAGGGAAGTTTTTCAGAACAAATGGCAAAGTCTGCCCAACTCATCTCAAATATACTTGGCAGGAATACAATTTTATAATATTTTGTGAGAACCCCAACAATCTCTTTATAGAAGAAGTCTCTTTTGGACCTGTAGGACTTCCCTTCAGTGGCTGCCCCCCCCACCCCCCAATGCCTTCCTCTACAACTTGAGATGTGCAGCGCTGGACAGGTGAAGCATACCTCCATTAGTGGCCAGGGTAATGCTGATGTGAGCTGGGAAGGACAGAAGGCGGGGAGGATGGGAATAATGACGACAGAGAATAGATCTGATCTACAAATCCGCTTGCCCTGTATATCAGTATTTATGAAAAGGTGCCAGAGAGACACATCCTTGAGGTATGCCGAGGCTGCTGCTACATACAAATTTGTAATTCATTGTCCCCAAATATGGTCAAAAATGCATTTGTGAGAAAAATCCTGCTTCTGACTACCTTTCAGCTTCCCATCTTGAGGCACCTCATTACAATATTATGTCATGAGGCAAAATTATCACAGGAAACTAACAGCTTAATTGAGGCCCCTTTTCTTAAAATAAATAGATACAATTAAGAAATTCAAATGCTGCAGAAGTAAAGAGGAGGATCACTTTTTCTTGCTTCTTTACAAAACAAACACCAGTTTGTCAGGAAAGAAACAAGGGATTCTCATTTCACGTGTTCAGTAAGGTAAGGAGGAGGAAAATACTTACATTAAGTCCACGGTCACCTCTGATTCCGGGATCTCCCTGGAAAAGTAAAGGAAGATTGGAAAGTAAAATTAAAACAGCATAAAGAGAATAAATTCTCTTTAAACTTTTAAAGTATGAAATGAAACTTACTGGAGCACCAGGATAGCCAATGGTCCCATTTCCTGGTGGACCATCATCTCCCTAAGAGGAAATTGGGAGATTAATAGAAGTCAGAGTTTGAACCTATTGGCAATTAGTTATTATAATCCAAATTGACAAAAAAACAAAATATGGATAAAAAGTGGATAACAGTGGATAAAATATAAAATCTTTGAACGAAATGAAAGTAAAGAAAAAGCTGAACTGACGTCTTGATTTGAAACTCAAGAGTTAAGAATCTGGAGGCTCAAGTGGTTTTATTCATTCTTCCCAGTTCACAGAGAAGGACAAAAATGGGGGGGGGGATGGGGGGGAGAAAGCTAAAAATGAACGATTGGCTAGACAAATGAAATGTAGGACCATTCAGTTCAGGTTACTTGGATTGAAGATCTACTGGCATAACATTGCTGGTAAAAATGTGATTTTTGCACATGGGAAAGGTGACTTGAAACTGAATTCCTGGGGATATTGGAAACAATCTCCTTGGAAAATCCATTTTTTATAAATGTTTCTGAGGTGTAGAAGAGGAACAAATATTTTTCTTTAATTGTGTCCATTAAATTCCATTAAATAATTTTTTTAAAAAAAACAACACCCCACTTATCACCAAACACATTGGTTCATCAGGTTAAGACACTAGTTGTCTATAAACTAATGCTTAGATTATGGCAATTGATTCAAAGGCACTTGAAGTACAGGAAGCAATATAATTGAATAAATGGAATGGAGAGCTGGTAGAATGATTCCCATGATTACAGCTTAGTTATACCATGTTTTCCCGAAACTAGGACCTGTCCGGATAATAAGCCCAATTGGGCTTTTGAGTGCATGTGCTAAAATAACACCCCCCCATGAAAATAAGCCCCCCCAAAACACTTAGACACATGTGCAGCTGCCACGCAAACAACACATGAGGCGAGGGCGGAGAGGGAGGGAAAAGGAGGGGGAACATGCCCCACTTGCCCTACACACACCTGCCATCCACGCGGAACGGCCTCGTAGAGGCCACTCCCGCAAACCCTAGCTTGCACACCCCTTGTTTTACTGGTGGCCGCAAAAAAACTCTTGCCACCCCTAGCCCTGTCGACCTGGGACTGGGGGGAAGGGGATTGGCGCCGGAGCTCCGAGCAGTAGCCGGTGAGGGCTGTCTTTTGTAGCCATGAATGGGATCGGTGTGGCTGGTTCTTGCCCGCAGCATTGCACGCGAGGATCGAGTCAGAGCTGCTGCCGTCTGAGATCAGCAGGCCAGATTCGATGAGCCGGACGCATCGCTGCCACTCAGGAGAACAGAGAGAGTATGTGCTGTGAGAGAGCCCATTTCTCATGTTTTTTCCTCCCGGGCGGTGGAAGCACGTTCAGCTCCCTGAATCTGTCTTGCCGATCTCGGCCAGCGAGGGGAAGTGGCAGGTTGGGAGGGGTGCGGTGGCAAAGAAGCAAGATGCATGGAGCAAGACGGGGCTCCCCTTGCCGTCTCTTCTCCCCTCCCCCCCTTGCTGGGCATGGCAGGAGCTGGAAGTCAGGTAAGACATGTGTCTCGCTTTTTCCGCTGTGTCTTAACACGGTATTTGTTCAATAGGGGAAAAAAGAGCAATTGCTCTGCTGTTTGTTAGAATTATTCAACCCTGCTCGGAAAGTGAGTGCTGATTGCATAAATAATTTCTGGCTTAAAATAAATACAGGAAAAAATATTGGTTATTGGTGTCTACTATTACCCAACCAGCCTAGGGAAAAATGGTATAGGGTCCCTTGCTTGGGTGGGGGTTTGGACTAGATGACCTACAAGCAAGGGTGAAATCCACTTACCTTCGCTACTGGTTTGCAAATGTGAGCGTGCGTGTGCGCTTGCATCACCTCCACGCATGCGCAGAGCCTTTTGCGCATGCCCAGAGGGTAAAAAACGGGACGTCATGACGTCCAGGCAGGTGGGTGGAGCCTCCTGCCGCTGGTGCTATAGGTTCGCCTGAGCCGGATAGAACCAGCTGAATTTCACCACTGTCTACAAGGTCTTTTCCAACTCTATTAATCTGTAAATCTGTAAGATATAGGTATTTCCCAACAGCAAACCATTGTTCTTTCAAAGAAGTTTGAAGCAGGAATGATTGAGGACTTTAATAAGCCTAAAACATACTATTCCAAAAGGGAGGACATGGAAGACAGTTCAAGAGCCAAAATGCAGCACAAAAAGCTTAATTAAGTTCTGAAAATTACAAAGTATTGTAGAATCTGAGGACAATAAATCAACCTTATTTAGCTACGTTAAAAATGAAAGAAAAAATAATTAATATACCAGCTGCAAGTTGCCTCTGACAACAAAGAAAGACAGCAACTGCATTCTTCTTTTGGCACAATGTGATATGAGGCCTACTAAGCAATTGTGAAGAACAGAAGGGGAAGTTAGGATTGAAGTTTAATCAGAACAGGGAATAGGAATTTGAATGGCTTTATATCTTTAGTATGCTTAGCTCACTTGAAAATCATCTGTAAAAAATATACAGATGCAGGATGATTCTTGGCTTGCTTCTTATCTGTGCTCATGAAAAATACTGGAATAGTAGGTGATTGCAGTTGGGTATGAATTAGTAATGTAGTATTTCTTTAAAAATAAATTTTAGGCTGCATCAAGAGAAGTGTAGTTTCCAAATCACATGAATGGATGAATTACCCTTTACTCTGCACTGACCATACCCTATTTTATACATTGTATCTAGTGTCCAGGCAGTGCATTTTAAGACTGAGTTAGACAAACAGGAATAAATTGGAGAAGGACAATGAAGATAATCAGGTGCTTAAAACTAGGCCCTCTGAATAGAGAATTAAAGAACTAAAGAACTTGCAAAGACTGTGTGAGTGGTGGGTGGGGAAACAATGCCATTCTTCAAGGACATATAAAAATGTCAAATGGAAGATCATTACTTATTTCTTTCATTCCAGAGCACTGGACAATCATCTGTCAGGATGCTTTAATTTGCATTTGTGCACTAAGCAGGGGATTAGAATTGCTGGCCTCAGTGTCTTCTTTCAACTCTAGAATTCTATGATAATGAGGCGAAGATAGTGATAACCTTATGAGATTTAAAGACTGGCTTGAGGCTTAAATGACCCCTTTGAACTCCAGTTTTCATGAAGCTCAACCATGTATGATTATGGCCAGGGCTGTTTTCCCTGGAAGTAAACATAATTGGATCACCAGCCAAATTAAAATTTAGCATTCCCAGATATTATATCACTCACTCTATCACCCATCAAGCCAGGGTTTCCAGTTATTCCAGGTGGTCCAACCTGTCCTTTAGGACCCTGAAAAGTAAAAAGGGAAATGGCTACATTAAATTTAGTGTTAATTTAAACCAAATGACAAGATAATCACAATTCATTTTCAGAAGAATAGCTATACAAAATCTATACTGTAGTAACTTAGAGTCTAACAATATATCACCTTATCTTTAAGATGCTGCAGACTCTTACAATTAATGTTTTGTAGATTTATGTTACATTGCCTTCCTCCTTTTAAATGAGCCTGATATATTGAAGGATAGTAGATTTAAATCCAGAAATTTTGGGAGCCAACTTTTTTATTCTTATTTATTCTTTGCAAAGTTTTATCACTTGTTTTCCAAGTCTCACAATATGAACATCATACAACACCAACCAGTAATAAAATACTCTTAAAATATTCTAAATATATAAATTAACATCTAAAATGCACAATGCTTCCTTGTTTGAATTGACATCTGTATATATCCTTTAGATGACATCTGTATGCATCTTGTAACACTGTTGATCTGAGAAATGTGTGTGAGAAATTCAGTGAGATATGGGATTCTCCCCAACCATAGACACTAACCTCTGGTCCAGAAGGTCCTTCATCTCCCCTAAAACCCTTAGGTCCAGGTGCACCTACTTTACCCTAGAAGAAAAATGTTAGTTCAGTGGTTTCATCCTTCGTAATATATGGCCAGAACCAACTAGTTTTGCAGAAATTACAAATCTTGTCCTGCAACCTCACAAAATAATCTGAAGGGAGTTTCCTGAAGTTGCTGTTCCTTTCCTTTCCTTTCCTTTCCTTTCCTTTCCTTTCCTTTCCTTTCCTTTCCTTTCCTT